>CAJNIZ010043262.1:36225-50898 GCA_905231905.1 Symbiodinium pilosum
CCCCCCCCCCCCAAAAAAAAAGGTAGCTAAACCCCTAGACCCTAAACTCCTAAACTTTAAACCCCTAAGCCCTAACCCTCTGAAGCCTTGAGCCCCTAAGCCTGAGCCGTGATACCCTAGACCCCAAAAGCTTCAACCCTAAACCCTAAATGAGCTATAGTCTAAACTCCTTGAAGGGGGTTATGAAAGGGATTATATAGGGGACTACTATAGGGTTATTAAGGGGGATACTAGGAGTTTAGACAGTAGCTCAAGTGGCTACCAGCAGGTCGTCCTCAAGCTGTGCAACCGCAGTCGGGCAGCTGGAGTTATTGTTGCCCCCGTGGACGAGCTGGATGAGGTGCCTTAGAGTGCAGGGTTCCAGAGGCTTATATATGGGAGATCTAGGCTTCTGTAGGGGACCTTAGGTAGATAAAATGTGGATATATGGGGATCTTATCATAATATACCCAAGGCCATATTCTATCTACTTCAGGGGGACTATATGCAAAAACTAGCTTTCTAGCCCCTAAACACTAAACCCTACCCTTCCCTGCGCCCTAAGCCCTGGATGCTTCCGAGGTCTTGGAAGAGATTTTAATCCCTCCTGAGCGCCACATTTGCAATCAGACGACCGCCCGGTTCAGGGCTTAGGGCTTGGTAGGGTTCAGGGGTTTGGGGGTTTAGGGTTTTGGGTTTGGAGTGTAGGGTTCAGGGCTTGGGGTTTAGGTAGACTGTGGCAGGAAAATGTTTGCACCCGGCTGCAGGGCCTAGATTTTTTGGGGTCACTCTCCTTCGCTCTACATGAAACTGCATAATGTTTGGTGAAGAAATCAGAAAAGAAAAGGTCAATTCAATGGATTGTGGGACCATGTAGGTGTTTATTTGGGCTAAGCGGCCTCCTCCACTGGGACATTTGTGGAAGTGGTGGTTTTCATTTTTGGTATTTGCAAACCCAATGAAGAATACACAGCTGTGGCTACATTAGGTAATCATTAGGTATGCGTGTGAGTTCCTTGCATCGCGGCCACTTTCATTGCCTCCACGCCACTCGCGACGCCATGCTGGCAGCACTTGCAGTGTTTTTGGCATTGCCCGCCGGCGTCTTTGAATTGTAGGGCTTGCCAAGGATTGCTTGCGCGTTGGTACTCCGACTTTCGCTTTGATGTATGCAGCTAGGCCATGTCGGTAAATACACCGCCTGGCGAGGCCTGTGGATTCTTGACATGTTCACTTTTGTTGCGTGTGGTTTATTGACGAGTTCCAGGCACCCCATCCGACAGTGCTGCTTGTCCTGCAATGCTTCCCTCTTGCTGTGATGGCGGCCCGATGCTCAGTCACCCGAGGATACTCTCGAGTATTTGCCGCCAGTGGCCCCCTTTGCTTGTGTTAACATAAACTCTGTCAAACTTTGAGCAAATATCGCCCTTACACCTGCTCATCCCAGGATGCGCCTGTGCTGCCGCCCATGATCAATGGCTTGCCGCTGGCCCATCTGTTTGTGCTAACACATGTCCCATCAAAGCTACAGCGACTGCCGCCCTTCCAGTTGCTCATCCCAGGACGTGGAAAGCCTTCCTCTCGCCATGCTCCTCGATTTGGCACCGGCGGCCTCTTTGCTTATGTTAACACATACCCCATCCAGACTACAGCGACAGTCGCCATTCCAAATGCTCATCCAAGGCGTCTGAAAACTGGCCAGCGGTCCCTTTGCTTATGTCTATATCGTCTCTAACTCCGGCTATACTGATGCTACCCTACTATTTGTGCATCCAAGGATGCAGATTCCGCGCCGAGCGCTGTGGAGGTCTTTGAGTGAACTGCTCAGGGCTCGGTTGGACCTTAGACCCCAAACCCCAAGCCCCAAACCCACACCCCTGAAGCCTCAACCCTACATATCCGTAACACCTTCCTTGCAAGCTGCGTGCCAATGCTGCGTGGAATGCTTGCTATGGCTGCGATGAGGCCTCCACACATGGAACGCTGGACGCCTTGCTGGCCGAGGCTGGCTCGTAAGCTTCGCAGTTTTGCCTGCTCACACAGCATCCAGGAGTCTGGGCCGGAGACGTAGGGCCAATTGAAGTAGGAGGATCATTCAGGGAACTTGGAAGACGAACGCAAGCCACGTGTTTGTTCCTTTCGGGGGGCATTTGGATCCGAGTGGATTGTTGATATTTGAATATGTTCAGGGAGCTTTAGTCGATTCTCGTAGTTTTGAATAGCACCATGACAGGTCAGCGGCAAGCAGTCGGACGCCTGCGGGATCGCCACACCCTGGCCATCCGCCGCGAGCGCAACAAGCTACAGGGCTCTTTCACCGACCGTCAATGCCAAGACAAAAGGCCAAGGCCAAGTTTGCACTGCGGCGCCCTTTGCGAATGCGCCCACCAACCTTGCCATCTCTAAACGGCATCCCCTCTCCTAGTGACACGCCCCCCAATACTAAATACACCCCAAGGACAACCCTAAATTAGGGTGAATACTTGCCGTTGTTACGGGGTGGGTGGGGTTATGGGTCATTCCCCCTCGCAGTAACAGTTTCCACGGAAGGCACTCGAAGCCCTAAAAATCCCTGAGTAGAACCCGCTTGAGGACTGCTCCTATGAGGGAGGCTGACCCATCTAGCATTCCTATAAGAAGCCAGAACCAGTATACCCCAGCGATTGAAGTAGCAGAGTATGTGGCTCAGGGCTGTGGTGTTTAAATGTTTTAATGTTTCGGATTTAGGCCCAAGGCCCAAACCCCAAACCCTCCTGGTCACCCTAAACCCTTTACCCTAAACCCTAAACCCAGGATTCAGGGTTTAGGGTTCCGGGTTTGGAGCTTCGAGTTTAGGGGGGCCCTGCCGCCTCACTGACAGAAACGGCTCTTATTGTAATTCTGCGTCATCATATTCGTTCCTGTTTGAATGAGCTATGCATATGTTAACCTTTTATGATTGTAAGCTGGTAGGGGAAAAAGGAGACCACACCCCACCCTGAACCCAAGGTTTGTACGCGGCTTCAAGGTTTAGGGCTTTAGGGTTTTAGCGTTTAGGGTGAGGGTGTTAGGGTTTAGGGTTCAGGATTCTTGGCGTCATCACATCGATGCAATACAAACCTGTTGCTCTGTATTAAATCGAAATCGTGAACTTAGCCTTCTTGAGATCATCGCCAAGATTCCTAGTGGTTAGCAGGGAAGGGGGAATAAGATCCCAAGACCCAAAGAAGACAATGAACAGATGCACATCCCTTTTGATTTCCCAACTTCCTATACAACCGAAGCCCTAACAATCAGTTTCCATTTTCTTTTCCATTTCCTCAATCCTTACTTACCAGAGGTAAGCTGCGCAGGCCCCAGTTTCCATGTTATTTTCCATGTTATTTTCCATCTAATCCTCGTAGGTGGGGTCATATTCTTATATGACATGAATGTACTCCTACGTACCAGCAGTTTCACCCTAAAAAGCAGACGAACCTCATGCAACTTCAATAAAACTCTACATAACCTCAGTGTAACGCTGTATAAGCCCCACTTCACCAACACAACCCCTACGTAAACCCTCTAAAGCCACCCGTTAAAAAAGAAAAGGAAGATGGAGGGTTGGCTCCAAGAGAAGTCGCGCCCGCTTGAAGAGGCAATCTGAACGCGTGGTCGAGAGTTCAAGGTTATTCTGGGGGTGTAGGGTTTGGGGTTTAGCATTAGGGTTTAGGGACACTAAACCCTAAACCGAAACCCTAAACAATTAGGGTTTAGGGTGCTGACGTTCAGGGCTGTTTACGGTTTAAGGTTTCCCTGAAGGTCGAAGATTGTTTGGGATTTCGGGCGTTGGCTGTTTTCAATTTAGGGTTGCGGCTTCTTCGGGTTTGGGTTCAGGGTGCAGGGATAATTTGGGTTTAAAAGCGCGGGGTTCAGGGTTTAGGATTGCCTTGGGTTTGCGGTTTAGGGCTTCAGGTTTACGGTTGTTTTGTTTTAGGGTTTAAGTCTGGGGTTGTGTGGGCTTTACGTTTTGACAGCACGTCGGTTTCCTGGCCTTCTTGGTATTCTGGACTCACACCTCAGGTCGCAGAGAGAGGTTTGTAGCCGGAATTACAAGTTGTGCCGGAGATATGTATAGAGAGCTCTGCAATCCAGCAATTGCAGCTGTTAGCTCAACAAAACGCGGGGTTAAAAGTAAAAGATGCAAACCCCAAAAACCTTTTAACCTATACTGGTCTGACTTCGTGTTGTAGAACCCATTCTAGGCTCCTCCAGGCTTCTCTCGTACATTAAGAAGCACAGCCCAGCCTCCAGTCATGTCTACAAGGGACCTTGATTTCCCGAATAACCCACGCCGCGAAGCCCGAGAAAGGTCACCCAAAACCCTCGCCAAGGCACCTTTAGGGGAGAGGCCCGGGGAAACACGGCGGGCCCATGCCCTAATGTTGATGATCTTGAGGTGGGGACAAGAGGGAGCCAGCCCTAAACTCAAAGCGGGTTTGGGTGGTAGCTTGGGTGGGTTCTCAGTTTCGGTGCATGTTTTTTTAACATTATCGTGCAAGCACAGAGGGAGCGGGGGGGGCTTGCCTTAGACCCCAAATCCTAAACCATACCTAAATCCCAAAATCCCAGAAACTAGACGGCCTAAATCCCAAATTTTAAACCTAATTAAACCCTAAATCCGTAGCCCACCTTAGGGCCACAAGCCCGCGGGCGACTTCGGCCTCGTTTGGGGCAGCTTCGAAGAGCAGAAGCGCCACTGGGCCAAGCTTGAAACTCCCGGAGGTTTTAGGGTTTAGGGTTTAGGGCTTAGCGTTTAGGGTTTAGGGCTTAGGGTTTAGGGTTATAGTTCCGCTTAGGTGGATAGAATATGGCTTTGGGTATACTATAATAAGATCCCATATATCCCATCTTTTATCTACTGAAGGGGAGCTATAAGCTGTAGTCTAAGCTCCTGAACGGAGATTATATAAGGGATTGTATAGGGGAGCATGATAGGGGTCATTCAGGGGAGTACTAGGAGTGTAGATGGGGTTTACCAGGGAGGCTTAGGGCTTAAGGGCTTTAGGGTTTAGGGATTATGGCTTGGGGGCTAGGGTTAAGGCAATAATTACCCGTATTGGAGTAATAAGTCAGAACTAAATAGAACGTGGAACATGAAATGGAAATTGGGTTTACACAGGGTTTTATGGGGGGCACTCCCTAAACCCTAAACCCTGAGCTCCGAACGGTCCTAGGTTCCTAAGTACAGCATAGGGTGCCTCAAGTAGACCTCAAACTGCTACTGGGAGTTAGGGCTTATGATTTGGGACTGGGCGCTTCGGGCGTAAGGTGATGTTTAGAGCAGGTTTCAGGTTTATATACAGCTTTAGGGATCTGCGTATTGGGCGCGTGGCTTAAGATGTCGTCCATGCGTGCATTGTGCGGCGTGGTTCAGTTTTGCATCTGATTCCTTTCTTGCAGCTTCCTTTAGCCCTAAACCCTAAACCCTCAACGAGCTGGTGAATTTGGGACTTCATGCTATGCTCATCGAGGGACCCCTAAACCCTAAACCCCAAATGCGGTGGTGTAAGGAGCCATAGAGCTTCCCGGAGGATCCTGAGATTGCGTAGGGTCTAGGGATGTATGGTTTAGGCCTTTAAAGTTTAGGGCTTAGGGTTGTAGGATGAGGGTTTAGGGTTTAGGTCTGGAGGGTGCAAAGATTAGGGTTCAGGGATTAGGGTTTAGGGTTTAGGGTTTAGGCCATTAGAGTTTAGGATTTAAAAGTTTAAGGAGATGCTAGGTCATGGTCCCCTACTAGCCCCGGTTCCCGCCTCAAGCTTTTTGTATTTAGGCCAGTTCATGTACAACCTAGGGAGAGTGAGGTAGTTTTTACGGCAGTATAAAGGGGTGGCCAGGGAATCCGTGGTTGTAGGGTTTAGGGTTTGAGGGTTTAGGGCGTTAAAGTTCGGGATTTTAGGGTCTAGGATTCCAGTACAAGCCTTTGTGTTTTTGTGTCTAGGAGCTTCCGCCCTAAATTGGAGAACTGAAGCTGGAAATCCTAGAGTCCAGAGTGCTCAAGCCCGAAAAAAATGGAGAGTTGAGGAAGCCATTGCCCCTTTAAAATACATGAAGTGAGACGGCGGGCCTTTTTTGTACACTGTGTGTTGAGATCCTAGAAACTATGTGATGTCTATCAGAATGGGGCTTGATTTCGTTGGCAGGGTCCATCTCTTTGGCATTGCCCAAGAAAGACTTAACACTCAGAATACGATATGAACCATACTCTAAACTCCTTAGACGGGTTTCTATGGGGGATTATATAGGGGAGAATTATAGGGGCTGTTAAGAGGGTTACTCTTACTCTGAGGTTAGACCTTGGGATATGGGGCTTGAGGTTTTAAGATATATGTGGAGATTACGCAAATACCGGAGAGTCGAATGGAGAAGCAGATGGAAAATGTAATGGGAGCTAGGTTTTCATACCCTAAACCCTAAACCCCTAAACCCTAAACCCTAAACTAAACCCATAATACTTGCTTTTAGAAAATACTTAGGGTGTGGAGGAACTTTCGGAGCCTCTCTTGGATGAATGACAAGCAAGGTTTGAGAATGTTGGGATTTAGGGTTTAGGGTTTAGGGTTTAGGGATTTATATTGGGGCCCCCAATGCTTCGAATTCCTTATTCTACTATTGAGGTTGTGATTTCCTAAACCCTAAACCCTTAAGCCATAAGGTTGTGTTTTCCTAAACCCTAAATCCTTACACCATTAAACCCCTAAACCCTAAACCCCTAAATCATAAAACCTAAACCCCTAAACCTTAAATCCCTCAAGGCCAACTCCCCCCAAAAAAGCCAAGGCTTTTGAGACCCATTGGGGTTGTGTTGGAGTTATACTGGGGTTAAATGAGGGATATATTCGGGTCACAATAGGGCTATATTGGGGTTGAATTCGGGTTATATGTGAGGGTCTATTGGGGTCATATTAGGGTTAAATTAGGGTTGTATTGGGCTTAAATTTTATATTAGTGTTATATTAGGATTGTATTGGGGCTATATTGGGGTTATATAGCGAAAGCCGTGCTCACAATCTTCTACGCTACTGCGCATCTCCCAGAGGTCCGCGTCTAACATGTGAGCTACAGTCAATATTAGCCTTAATAAGGGGCCCTTAACAGTGGACATAGGGGTCCCTCTTATAGTTTAGTATAGTCCTGAATATAGTCCCTAATAAGGAACCCATGTCCTTTAAATTATGTAAGAAATATTGGCTGTAGCTCATGTAGCTACAGGTTAGGACCAATTGAAACACTTTCCCCTCACCCTCTTCTAATGGCAAAAATGCACTTTTAATTGTAAAAGTACAGTATATGGAGTTCATTCTTCTTCTGGTGGCGCGTTGGCCATTCTTAGCCCCAAGCCCCTAAACTGTACATAATGTTGCAGGTTCGATTTTCTTGTCCATTCCCCTATATGTATGTACCCTTGTATAGCTACTTTATTTTGGGGTCATTTATTCTTGCCCTAAACCCAAAGCGGTAAACCCTAGACCTTAGCCGTGGGGCTTTAAGGACACGGTAAGTTGCCTTACTTATGGCATGGGCTGAATCCCTTATCGACTCTGAGCCTCCGGGGATACTCAAAAGAGCAGGATCTAAGCTTCTGGTTTTAGGGGGTTTTAGGTTTAGGATTAGGGTTTGGGGTTTAGGGTTTGGGGTTTGGGGTTTAGGGTTTAGGGTTAAGGTTTAAGGTTACTCATGAATGCACAAACTGGCCGTACTTGTTGACTCAACAACGGAGAAAGCAATGGAAACGAAAAAAGGCAATCAAGCAGGAGCTGGGTTGTTAAAGTGGTTTATGGGGGTTGCAGTGTATGGAACACAAATCCTGAATGACCTCAGTATACCGCCCTCCCATCATTCCCATGGTCTAGGGTACTTGGGGCCATGCAGGATTGTGACCATCAATTGCATGGGTGTATTGGGGGATGGTGTTTGTCATAAAACAGGAGAATTCCAGGAACTGGGGGACCCTTGTAGTTTCTGGGGAGTATTACAGGGATCACCTAGGGCAGTATAATAACTGATTAGAGATTAGAGGGTCTCTTGTAAGGCATATAGAGTCCAACAGAGGATACTTTGGGTACTGCCCCGACCCAGTAACATCTGGATAGCAATTCTACTGTGAATGTATACTGGTTGGGGACAGCCCCCAAAGTATACTTTTTTTCGGGGCCGCAGTATACATTGTATGGCACCTTTCGGGTATTGTACTGGTTCTTAAGGGAATGTACTAGTTCAGAATTATGCAGGGGTTCTATTCCCTTATATATTCCCTACTAAGAACCAGAACCACTAAGGTATGGGATCCGTTGCGCAAGCAGAACTGAGGAAAACTAGGACTCAGGTTGAACGTCGCGCTGTCAACAAGCACTAGGAGGTACTCAAGCCAATGGAAAACTCAGATTGCCGCATACTGATTTGAGCCGGTACTGGTGAGAGTGTACGCTGGTTTGGGTTTAGGGTTAAGGGGTGTAGGGTTCAAGGACGAGGCACAAAAAGTTCTCAAACATGCGTAATGTCCGAACTTATGATAACTCCGAGCCTGGCGCGGCCAATGCCTTTCCGACTATATAAGCTATAGTCGGAGCTATAGTCTAAACTCCGTAAACGGGGATGTATACGTGAAGATTTAGGGGAGTAGTCTAGGGGTGATTAACGGGCATACTCAGACTTTAGACTATAGCGTATATTACGATGCTATTATGTTACTACATTATTCTGTAGGACTATAGCAGTACATTACTATATGGTTATATTGCTCTACTACTATGTTGCTCTACTGTCATACTGTTTTTATGCTGCTATATTTACCATGTTGTTCTACTGCTAATCTACTCAAAATTCGATTACTTGATAAACAGTCCTCACGCAATTTCTAGCATCCTGCTCAATTCATCAAACCCTTGAATGGACGGGAATAGGAAAGCTTTTTGCTCGCACAAGCGCTCCCAGCTGGGTGCAGCTCAACACGAGCTTTGGTGTTCTTCTTGGAAAGGTATGCGCAACACTACGGCCCAAGCATGAAGGCCACAAATGCAAGATGCGGTGCCCCACAGGTTGTTGTTGCTGCTGCTGCTGCTGCTGCTGCTGCTGCTGCTGCTACTGTTCTTGAGCTTCTTTAACGATCCTCTCCCTTGGCATTCCAGCGGCGCATCACGATATAGATCTCGATCTGCGCGGGCTGACTAGCACTTGTAATTGGAGTCAGAAAGCTTGTGCAGAAAATCCAGTCATTAGTGACCATGGTGGCAGTGAGCTTGTTTCAGGAGGCCAGCTACCTCGGAAAGTGCAAAAAGGCTTCCAAAGGCCGTTTCAAGTATAAAGAGTTCCTCCCAGAATTCCTTGAACCGTCCTCCTACAACTCTGCTTCTTACCTCCGTACATCCTCTTACAGTCTACACAGGCCCGAGTCCAAATTCAAACAAATGGGGGCAATTTGGTCACACCAACCTTCTGACTGGGGCTGCCGAAGAACTCTCCGTTTAGGCTTTAGGGTCGAGGGCTTAAGGCTTAAAAACCCGAACACTTCCTATATAGCATTAAAGAGGGTTCTACTGTGACTGTTCTGGGTTCGGAAGGATATTGCCTTAATAACGGAGAATCAACTGCAACATAAAATTGAAACTAGAATTATGTTGTGGTTTATCGGGTGTTCCAGGAATTGTGAGTACTCTTTTGGGATCTTCATAACAAGGATAATAGGTTTTAGGGTCCCACTATTTATGGAAACTGTCATATATGTATCGCTAGAACCCCAAATTATAGGGGCTGGGGTTCCAAAATCCTGTTGCTATAAGTACTGTGAACCCTGAACCTTGCGCCCTCAACCGGAAACCCTAAACGCAAAACAACAAAAATGAAGGCCTAAGCCTTCAACAGGAAACAACCCCAAGCCCTCAACAAAAAACAGCCCCAAACTTTAAACTTTGAGCCCGAATCCGAAGCTTAAGCCCCAGGGATTAGGGTTGAGGATTTAAGGTTCAGGCCCAAACCCTACACTCTAAACCCTCAACCCCAGACCGTTTTACAGAAAGTTTCACGTCCCGGCACAGAGCGAGGCCACTGGTGGGCCAACGCAGCTCGTACTGCAAGGGCCTTCAAAGGTTTAGGTTTTAGGAATTGGGGCTTGGATTAGGGTATTTGGGGATTTATTTTTGGCCCCCTATTTCTTGGAAACTACCCTAAACCCTAAACCACCATATAGAATTCACGCGTGTTTCGTAGGTTGCCTGCCCAGCTTGACTGCCAGGTGTAACACCAAGTTTTTTCCCCCGAAATAATCCTTACGTAGCTAAAATGTGAAGGTTTAAAAGGGTTTCATATTAGAACATGCCCCAAAACCCAATTCTCATACTTCGGCCCCTGCATCCTACAGCCCGTTTGCCCTCTACAATCCCTAGAACTTCTTTCGATGGGACCTGAATGCACTTGAACAGACTTCACAATGCAACCCCTACACCAACCTCAACATGAGCGCAGATTCAATTTCATTCTCCATTTCATCTCCCCCTTTTCCGGTTTTTTGTAAATATTACGTTACCAAGCCCCAAGACAGTAAACACCAGACCCTAAATCCCAAAAGTGGGCACCCCCGAAAAGAGGCCCCTGATTTACGGAAACCCCCACATTACTGGTTGTTACTGGTCTATGACTCTGCTATTTCCCCACCGAGGGCTCAAAGGCGTGCTAGACGGGGGAGTTCCAAGACATGGGGCCACCGTCAGAAACACCCAAATATCTCACTGGTGCTTGGTAGGCAAAAAGGGAATACAATTCCCTGAAACCCTCAGCGCCAATCCGTGGGCTCCCAAACCCCTTAGACACCTAAAGCCCAAAAAATCCCCTGAACCCTAAGCCCCTTTCCCCAATCAGAAATGGTAGTTTCCCAAAATAAGGGGACCCGAAGATAGACCCTAATATACTATAGTCCTTATTATAGGGACCCCCAAAAAGGTACCCCTAATTTTGGGAAACCCCGAAATATTGTGGAACCGATAGTTACCGACCTTCTCTACTTAGAGGCTCAGGGGCGGTAGTAAGTAGGCTAAAGATGCGCTTATCAGCAGGCGAACCCACGAAGCCTAAACCTTGTACCTTAGACCCTATGCCCTTAAACGCTACAACCCTAAACCCATAAACCCCTAATAACTCCCCTGAGTTGCCTGAGCCTTCATATGAGCTGTAGTTTAAACTCCTAGTATCCACCTTAATAACCTCTATTATAGTAGTCCGCAAAAATCTAACCCCCTTTAAGGAGTTTAGACCCTAAACCCAAAATGCAACCCCTACCTCCTACACCTTAAACCCTATAGAACCCCCTTCAAGGAGTTTAGACCCTAAGCCCAAAATCCTAGACCCTGACTCCTAAACCCTAAGCCCTATAGAACTCCCTTGATAAAGGAGTTAGACTATACCCTAAACCCTAAAGCCTAAACCCTAAACCCTAAAGTTCATGTAAGTCTCGTAGGAAAGTCCTTGCTTTGTGGCGGAGCGCTGGTGCACCTCTACTCCAGTCCAGAAGCAAGGTGGGAATGTGGAATGAGGGTTTAGAGTTGAGGGTTTAGGGTTTAGGGTCTAGGGTTTAGGGTTTAAGGTTGAGGGTTTAGGGTTTAGGGTTCAAGCTGTAGAGTTTAGGGTTTAGGGGGTATAGGTTTTAGTTTAGGGTCTAGTTTTTCCGGGTTTAGGGTGTGGAGTGTAAATGAGCGTGGGGTTCAGGCCAGGGTGTCGGTGTAGATTCAGGATTGTGAGGCAATTACGGGGTCCTTGCCTTAGGAAGCTAACTAGGATATTACCAAAAAAGTCCCACAGAAACCCGGGACACGAGTAGAGGCGCCTTCTACCTTTGAGAAGGAGTAGAATTGTCAGTTTTCCTTCTCATGACGGCCACAATCTGAGAAACCCCCATAGGTAGGGGAAGCCGCCGCCCCTGTTTGTTGGGAAAATTTCACAAGGACGTTGAACCATCCACACGCGCCCCAATACATTAGAAACATCAACCCTAAACCCCAAATCCTAAACCCTAAATCCTAAACCCTAAACCCTAGTAGCAGATGTAGACTTTCTTCCAGCACACACCAACTGGCAGGATTTGTATAAGGTAAAGGCGTTTCCGATTTGGGGGCTCCCAATTATACGGTGGCCTGTATCCAGACAGTCTGGGGGTAGAATTATGGGCCTCCAATATGGGCCCTTGGGCCTGTTAAGGGGGATTCTAGAGACCCTTAAGGGTAAAATAGAGTATATCGCAGGTATGCAAGGACTCTAGGGTCAAGGCTCTTACTAGGGTCCCAGACATGTCCAGCGTAGCTTCCTTATCCGGATCAAAACTTATGACACTTTGGCGGAAAATCATGATAACGCTGTCTGCTCTCCAGTACGCAAGCACCTGCAAGCATTTTTTTGGCAGATAGGACCTAGCAACAAACCCTAAACCTTCAACCTCAACAGTTCCAACTAGGTTGGAAGTGGGCAGTCGCCAGCTTGCACACTTGTGGAGAGTCTGTCATAGCTTCTAAACAACTATGGGTCCCTTCTGGAATTCCCAGGGTTCAGGGTTTAGGAATTAGGGTTCAGGGCTTATTTTGGACAATCATGCTGCTGGCTCTCCCTGATTCTGGGCAGTGACAAAACAAGTAGCACATTCAGGGTTTTGCCTATGTTGAGATATGGTCGAATGGGGACCGAAGAATAGCCACGCTTATATGAGTCTTCATACAACCCCTCTCTTGCTGACCCGCTCGTTAGACGTAGGTCTCGCATTGTATTTTTGGGGGTGTTGCAGGGATATGAGCGCGCATTGTCATCTCAATTTGGGCAGGCAAACTGTTTGACGGCACGATGCGAGTTGCCTTGGTCCGAAATAGCACGTTTTGAGATGCCCTTGGATATAATTTACCCTTTAGGGTTAAGGGGTTTAGGGTCTAGGGTTTCGGGTACCTTACAAAGACCTCATCCAGAGCTAGTGGCACATGCCAGTGAATTTTGCCATGTTTATTCAGTGGCAGCTGATATGAGGTAACCTGAGCAATCATGGCAGATGAGGCTTCTTTTGGACAGAGGGCTTTGAAGCATCAACTTTCTTCCTTGACTGACATAGCATAACTCTAGTCCATCATATTAGGGCTAGGGTTTAGTGTTTAGGGTTTTTGGCTTTGGGTTTTAGGACAAACCTTCTTTCCCAGGTTTGAGTTGTGGCGGCCTCTTCATGAAGGGCAGTCCCGCAAGTGGTCTTGCTGTGAATAATTACGGATCCCGTAGCAGGTTCCCTCTAATCAGGGATCCTAGGAAAAATCCGAGTCGCTACACATATGTCTATAGTATATAGTGGTTTCCCAAAATCAGAGGTACTTGATTAGGGGTCCCCGCAAGGGTTATAGTATTTTGGGGTCTAAATTGGAGTCCCTTCATTTTGGGAAACTATCATATGTAAATGCACATCATGAAGCATTCCGTTTGATGACTCCGCAAGAAACACCTGACTCCTATGAGACTGACGTAGAAAAAGCTGTTGTATAGCTCTAATATTCTAAGATATATTTTCCTAAAGCCCAATATTAGCATAAGATGGGGCATTTTTGGGAAGGGATGCAAACCTGTATCTGAAAAGGGTCTGAGAGATATTCTACGTCAAAGAACCCAAACACACGCCATCTAGGGCTTGTAAACGGGTCTAGGAAGCCTCAGCAAAAGGACTTCAACACCCTAAACCCTTAAACCAAAGTCTGAGCCCAGCCTGGAAACACTAAAGACGAAACTCAGTCGGAGTTGTTTATTGCTCTTTCTTAAAACAACACGAACCTCATCCTTCACGTACTCCTTGCAGAGTTCCCTTTGATACTAGGACCTAAATTTCGACCCCCTCATTCTGCCGCGACCTGGGCGCAGTGTCAAAGCAAGCCAGCGGCTACAAGCGCGATGCCCGGAGACTGGTGTAACTGTTCCAGCAGGTGCCGGGCGATACAACCGACATAAGCGAGAACAAGCTCGAGGACATAATGGAAATCTCGGACGAGTACCAGATGAGGATTCAGGGTTTGGGGTTCAGGGTTTAAAGGGCTTGGGGGTAATCCCCACCCAGCTAAACGTCACAGCCTTTGTACGACAAAATGGTGCGGCAGTAGCTGCCTCCAGCAGAGGCGGGCCAAAGGCGACTGAGCTTTTGGGAGTGCTGTGCAAGTTGCCGAACACCACTACAATGATTACAACTACCACTGTTTATGGAGGAAATCTTGCACCACCTAAAGCCCCGAAACTACTGTAAATCCTAGAACATTAAGAACTTAAGTTGGTGCAAGATTTCATCCACCAACAGCATTACCACCCTTATTACGATTATATTTGTTATTATGATTATCGTTATTGGTATTCTTCTTCTTCTTATTGTTACTATTGCTATACTATGATTATGATTTTCATTAGTACTGTTATATGTTCACTTATTGTTACTACTCTTATTACTCATGGGTAGCTAAATCTACTGTATCATCAGTAAAGTGTAGGCTCATGGGTTTTGGGCGTGCTCCTAGGCCCTCGCCCCATCCAAGCAAAGCCGTCCTAAACCCTAAGTCCGAAATCCTAAAACCGCAGGGGTTTAGGGTTTAGGGTTTGGGTTTTAGGGCTTCGGGCTTAGGGCTTCGGGTTTGGGGTTTGAGGTTTGGGGTTTGGGGTTTATGGCTGAGGGTTTAGGGTTTGGGG
>CAJNIZ010043263.1:3619-20151 GCA_905231905.1 Symbiodinium pilosum
GTTCAAAAGGTCTGCGCGACCAAATTCAAACATTACTATCACCAGTATGATTATTGATACAGCAAAGATTTTTCTGAAGACAATTGGTACTGTATTATTGTTACGTTGAGAGGTTCTGCGTCCAAGACCCAAGTACACAATTACTGATTTTGGGCCCCTCGCCTTACCTAGCCAGAGCGTCTGAAAATCGTGCGTGCTGCCTTGAGAGACATATAAGACTTTTGTCCATCATGTTTTTTTGGGCCAGGAATCAGCTATTGATTTTTGGTAATAGTGCGTGCGCACACTCTCTTGGGATAAGCCATAGACCCCAAGCCCTTGTTGGCTACTTGGTTTTCGAACACTCTGGATACCATGCCTAGCGAGAGCAGCGTGCTGCTTAATCATTGCTTGTAGGTCCCCATTCCCTTTAGACCATGATGCAAAAGCAACGGGGACATTCCCAGATTCCTCAGTCAGCATCAGGGCATACTGCAGCAGCCTGACTAGCTAGGAAAGATGTTGCCGCGCAATCCTGCCAGGAATATTGTGCAGCCTACCCAATTGTATCTACTTAGGCCCTTACCGTAGAGTCTAGATGACCGCTGTGTTGCAGCTTTCGCCGTCGGACTTTGCGGTGGCGGGACGTGTGGGACTCGTGATCCCACCTGAGCTGCTTTTAAGGCAGGAGCATGGAATGGGTCATGACTCCACAACATCTGCGCCGTTGTTGGGTACTCTTGCAAGTACGGCCACTAGTTTTCGGGACTCAAGCCAGGCTCTTATTTTGGATGATTCCAGACGATTCACGCTGCCTGGAGTTACAAGTTTGACAGGGCGTCGAGTTTGCGATTTCGAATTGGTGTGGGGTTTAAGATTGTTGCCTTCAAGTTGGCTAGGATAGAGTGACCTTGGTGGATGAGACAAGTTGATCTGCTGCAAGGTTGCACAAGAGGCTTCTGTTGAGTTCTACAGAGGTTAGGTGCTCAAGCTATGAGCTCCTCCCAGGGGTAGGAAGAAGGTTGGATTTCCTAGGATGCTGTTTTCTCCATGTTTCCTGAATTTTGAATAGATGTCACGTTCTGATGAGCTTTAGGTCATGGGCCGGGTATCGGTTGAGATTTACTGGACGTTTCTACATAGCTGAGAGACAAGAAGCTGGTGTGAAGGTTGGCTGCATTCGTTCCTCGAAGTTACGAGGAAATGTAATTTTCTTTGGGGCTCATACTGCTTTAACCGTTGTTTGCCAGTTTTTTGGCGCCAGCTACGGGGTCTTTGGGTGCGATTTCGCGTGTGGCAGCGAAGGGGGATTGTCCACAAAACAGCGGAAAAGGCATCTTTTGATTGGCATGTTTTCTAATTCCTCGAAGCAGCTGGAATGTCGCAGTCAAGCTGAGGCACATGTATTGCATCCCTCTTCACGACCCGCTGCTCACAATGTCTTGGGCATTGTCAGTCCTTCAGATCTAGGATTTACGACCATCATTGAGTTTCTCCTACTTCTCCAGCATGCAGAAAGTCAGCATCCTTGCTTCAAAACTCATGCCAAATGCTTTTTGGGGGGAATACTTGCGCTCAGTTCACAACACAATACCAACCAAGCTTCGGAAATGTGCACATCATTGAGACTGAAGAGAAAGGGAGGGCCCCCAGTTCGACTGTGCGCAAGAATAAGCACCAATTTTCTGGCCATTTGTCAGCAGGCCCTCCTGCTTGCCTCTCCAAGGACCCCTACAGTCAAAAGATAGAAAAACACCCGCATGGGTGGTTGCCTACATTATCATCGGTTTTTGGGTACCCTAAATATTAGGTGCCATATGGATCATAATTAGACAACCACCCGCATGGCATCTCGCCTTCGGCTTTTCGCCACGCAAGAGAGCCTGACAGTCCAGCTTCCGGGGTCCATGGTTGTTTAAGAGTTCTTTAGCCCTAAGGGTCCAAGGACCCAAATAATAGGTTCCCTTTAAAGGGGTTATAAGGGGAGATAAAGGGATACATGGGGACTATACAAGGGTCCAAGGACCCAAATAATGGGGTTTTAGGGCCCAAATATTATAATATTAATGGTATTTGTGCCCTACACCTTATTATTTGGGTCCTTGGACCCTTAGGGTAATGTTTGCTTCATAGGCCTGAGCCTGAAAAGTACTTGCTTTGGGAGGCTCTTTGAGACCGTGGACACAGCACGGCGAGGACTCATTAGTTTGGAGGTGCGGCCTGCAGAACACAGTACACTAATCCTCTACAAGGGTACTTAGCGGATGGAAAAGAAATTGGAAACTACCAGATCGTCCAGGTTTTACGATTCAATGTCTTGAGGCCTTCTGAGCGTCGATGTCACAGGTGCATGAACAATTCACTGCTCTGAGGCTCCTTGAGTGATGTGTTTTCAGCTTTCGGCCACTATTGTATGGAGATGAGATTGATAGGCTGCAGGTAGCTGGATTAGGCAACTATGTTTGGTCAGCAGAACACAGCTGATAGCGCAGCATGTTTGACTATTACGGGGTTGAGAAGTTCCAAACCTGAAGCGCGCCAAGCACCTCGACCTCTAGCAGCAAATGCCATGATTCCAAATCAGATTGAGGCTGACACTGTGTGTTTCTTTTGTTTTGCAGTTCTGTACGCATCAGGTTTTGCAGTTTTCATTAGCTTCAGGTTTTTGAGAGGACACAAGAAGTTGTCCCGCAATAAGTCTGAGCGACCTCATGATCACTGCTTGGTTGGGCTTAACTGCATCCTTTCCCATACATTTGCGCCTGAGCTGTTTCGCAGCTGTGCAGCCAGACAAGCAAGCAAACCATCAAGCCGATTTTGACCCAGATGATTGGGTCACTGCATAGGCAAGCATGGAGGAGCTGGATGCACAGTGGTTACTCTGCGCGCTGGGGGATTGCATATCTCCAGATGTCAACCTCACTGCTGGAGGAGAAGATTCCCAAACCAATCGATTATGCGGATTTGGTCAGGATGGTAGAACAGGCCAGGGATCCACCAACGCAATCGCGAAAACTGCACAAGGCTAGTGCCTTTGAGTACAGGTCAAGCCTGCGAGGCTGGACACAGGTTGTTGCAAACAATGCTCGGTACCGAGACCGCATTAAGGGGAGGCAGTCTGAACTAGATTATGGCCATGTGTTGGACCTCGTGCTGGAGCAGCATGGGCGATGCGCTTACTCTGGTGTAGCAATGGAGCTTTTGCAGCCACATTCCCACTGGAGAGCTTCAATTGAGAGGATGGACAACAGCCTGGGCTATGTTCGGGGCAACTGTTGTCTTATCGCAGCTGAATTCAATTCAGCTGTCCGCAGCACCAGTAGTGGAGGTGCAGATTCTTGTGGGTCTGCGCAATGGTCCCGGAGTAAAGTCCTTGCAGTTGGTAGTGTGCGGGCAGTACCTGCAGACCTGACACAATTATTGGCAAGTGTCGATTCTGCACAGCTGCGTCCAGCTACTTGCCGGACAAGGCGAGTGGAAGGGTTCCGCGGACCAGATGCGGAGGGCAGGTGGCGGTGTGGCTGTTGCGGCACGTGGAAGCAGCACACTGAGTTTTACAGGCGGACGCAAAGTTCACATGGTTTGCAGTTCAGCTGCAGATTGTGTACCAGACGCTCGAAGTTGTTATACCTGCAGACAATGCGCGGTCATGGTTTGGCACTGGTTCAGGCTGCCCGGCAGAGGGCAGCGAAACACAATTGGGTCGGAACATTTTCGCTTCAATTGTGTGACCTCCTTGACATGCTGTGGATCCAGGGAGGCCGCTGCTACTATTCGGGCATTCCGCTGCGTTGTGCAGCAGGTCCTGCCGACTGGGTGTGGTCCATCGAACGGCTTGATAACGGAGTGACATACACTAGAGAGAATTGCGTGCTGATTGCGCAGGAGTTTAACACATCAGATCAGAGCCGCAACAAAACCGACAAACAAGTTTTCGGTACTGCGCAGTGGTCACGCAACAAGGCCGAGCGAATTTGGGGACCATATTGCCACCTGGTCTAGGTGACGGCGCTCAGTCAAAAGCCGCTGTTGAGCACAGCTTCAGACGGTGTCAAGATTAGGTTTGCTTGGCAGCACTTCCCCATTGCCCCCACCACAATACCAAAACCACTACCACACTCATCGTGAACAATATTCCGCTATTACGTAATGGTACCGTACCGGGAAACAGTACTGTTACGGGGCGGAGAGTTTGATTGCACTAGTGGACAGGACTAGCGGCAGTCAACATGAAGAAGCTTGTCAACGTTATCCTTGTAACATCCCTAAACCCGTCTTGCGACGTGGACATGTTTCTAGGATGTCTGCTGGGAGGTTCGTGGGCACTATTACCTCATAATCTGGACAGTCTTCTTTGCAGCCTGGATCAGCAGCCGCGCCCCTCGATCTTCAAAAAGAATTCCAAGCAAGGTCCAAAGAAGTTTCGCTCAACTCGTCAAATCTTGAGTCATTGTTAGCCGTAGCCCTGGTAGACATGCGATGTTCTTTTTGCCAGGGCTGAGGCAGGCAGAGCGTAGGTCCAGCAAGGTGCAACCCAAGGAGAACCTTGCCACCCTCAGCCAGCAAGATAATGTATGGGCCTATTTTTAAATGATTTGCAAACAGTTTTCGGATAAGATGAGGCTATGACTATGAGAACAATGAGGGTAAGACTGCGCAACAGTGCCAGCCTTGGGCAGACCTGGCAGGTTGGCATGAAAATCAGAGACAATAACTGGAAGGTTGTCAAAATTATGTTTCCGAGTTGAGTACCTCCCAATCTGTAAATATGTATATATATATATATATAAATTTGGAGCTGTATTATAGTTGAGACCCCAACCGGAATCATGCTTTTGACAACGACCTACCATATAGTTCTCGGCCTGCCTCTCGAGGGAGAACCAAGTGAGTGTTTTTCGTTTGCTCATCTTGTGCAGGAATGGACCAGCGCATTTGAAGTGACGAGGCCTTGAGTCTTGAGTGGCTAGGCCTTTTGTGCAGGGTCATGACCGCAAGGATATGAGGGTTTTCACATTGCCCCTTTGTAGGTTAGTCTATGGGACATTGCGAAGCGTTTCAACATATTGAAGCCGACGGTGTAGGTGTACTTGTGAGGCCTCCTTCAGGCCAAGTAGGTCAGTCCTTGATTGTCTGCGCCAAGTTGACGGTTCCACCAATGGTGGACCTTCATGCTTTGGTGGGCTTGCCCAGCTCCCAAACTCTTGGCCGCAAGACTTCTTGTTCTTTTGATCTTACTACCTAAGACGAAAAAGGTATTGAAGGACTGAAGGCAGCCATGCAGAACGCCAGCACAAAAAATTGACGGCTGGCACACGGTACCCATCGGAGCACCTCATGAAGAAAATACACCTCGTAGGTCTGGCCAGCATACATTCCACCTGGTAGTTCTTGGCATTCCTAATGACGCAGAGCCACAGTAGCCGCATTCAACGCAAATCTACTGTACAAGGCACTTGTTTGCTCATGGCGTTGCTAGTGTGCTACTTCAATGTGTGGCTCCTCCTGCCTCCGGCTGCGTGACTAGCATGAAAGACATAGACGGAGGTGTGCACATATCAACCCTCCGTAACCCTTCAAGGCCCCTAAGATATGTATATCCCGAATATGACTCGACTCTTAAATATCTCACATATCAGCCCCTGTAGCCTTATGCCTAGAAGCCCGGCGAACGGATAATGCGTTGGAATCCATAGCAAGGCCACTATGCCATGAATCCCTTGGATAATCCCGCTTTAGTGGCATCCTCCAGTGCCTGCAGATCACACCACCCGAAAAGATTGGCAATCCTTCACATTAAACACGGCTTCAACTTGTTTCAACCCTAGAGCATGAACCTTAATCCCTCAACCCTAGTCCCTAAACCTTACCCCTGCATCCCCAAGCCCTAAACCCTCAAACCCTAAACTGGGTTGCTGTTAAGGAACTTAAATCAAGTTACTATATTGGGGAAACCTTATTATTTACTATATATATCCATTATGGTAACTTGATTTAAGTTCCTTAACAGCAACCCAGTAAATTCGAACCTCTAGGCCAACGCCATGCTGCAGATGCTTACAACCTCAAGCCTTAAATCTCGCACATGAATGGCCCGAGTAGCTCTAATAATACGAATAGTAATATAGTATAGAACAGTGGCACCAGTACCAATAGGAATAAAAGGAATCCTGCAATCATAGAACAGTGGCACCAGTACCAATAGGAGTAAAAGGAATCCTGCAATCATCCCGGAGCCATTGAAAATTGATTTCCTATGCAAAAAATGTACTACGCCCTACGTGGTTCCTTAACTCAATAGTCCCCCTCCCTGACCTTAGAGAATCTAAGTTTTGGATCCCTTTGGCTTCCACTCCTATCAGGTTTTGCTCGATTGATCCCACGACTCGTGCTAGCCACGACATCATTGAACCGTACATGCGCAGCTGGACACCTCACCTTTGGCCTACGGCTGATGCCGCAGGGCTGTCTGGGTTAGCAGATTGTGTGTGGAAGCAGGTGGCCAAGAGTTGCAACAAGTTATGGCTTCAGCCATTTGGGTTTCTGATTGACATTGCTGGCGAACCTTTTTGTGCATCCTGGCTCCGATTTAAGGATGCGCAGACTGGTTGCAGACAACGTGTTGGAACACGAGACCTTCGTGGATCTACAAAGTTTGAGCAATGCAGTGCGCTTTGTCTGTGGTGGAGGGAAGGGCCGGGGTAAGCACACATCCTTACCTTCAACCTTGCGACCGCTAGGTGTTTTTTTTGTGTTTTTTCTTTTCGAGGCCAGCGGCGTGCCAAACCCTAAACCCTCTACGACAAATCCCTAATCCCTAACCCCCCTAAATCCCTAAGCCGTTTTTCAATCCTGAAACCCTCAGCCCTCTACCACAAATCCCTACATCTAAGACCCATACATAACCCCATACAACCCTCTATATAACCCTAATTATTCAACCCTACACATAACCCTCTACAACCCTCTATATCGCCCTATATAAACCTACACAACCCTATGTAACCCTATAGAACACCAATATAAAATCCCCTACATCCCTAAAGCCCTCCTCTCAGAGGCCGGTCTGCGTCCTACCCGGAGCAGGGCAGGAGCCTCTATCGCCGCCTGAGGCCGGTCTTTCCTTGATACGTGGGCTTTTTTGGGGGGAAGAGAAGGGTCCGTTTTGAGAAGGGGAATAATTCTAGGGACTATATAGTTATATAGGAGCATATGAGGGTTTACAGGGTTTTGAGGTTTTCCGAAAATTCACAAGTACCTTTTTCCGGACAATCAAATGGAAGATGAAACAGAATCTGGGAGGTTTGGTGGCGGAAAGGGTATAGGGTTTTCAACAGGTTTGGGGGTCCTCTTCGCAGGTCCCCATAATAAGGACTGAGTTAAGCCCTATAGTATTTAGGGGTCTACACTATAGGGTCCCTTATTTACGGAAACTACAATGTATAATGTCCATGGCATCATGAAGTCTATTGATAGTCCCCTCAAAGGGGCTCAGTCTTTGGCGAGAGTATCCCGTCTTTTAACATTGATTTAACATTGATGATCATATATGCTTGGTGTCCACTTGGGGGGGGGGGAAAGACAAACTCCCAGCATAAATGTCCATAGCATCATGAAGTCAATTAAAGGTCCCTATAATGGGCCTGTCTTGCCCCTGATTGGAGAATCAATGAAAAGGAGGATGGACAGTTTCCTTGGAAACTAGGATTCTGTTTGTGTTAAATGTCGAAGTCTGCGGAAGAGCTAATATTATTCCCCTATTCTCCTTATTTAACTAAAGTATAAGACACCCAAGGTCTGTTCCAATGAAGTTGGCCCTTTGCCATAAGGCCTTTCCTTCTGCCTAGTCTAAGGTTAATAGTACCTCACATGGGATACTTGTATAGAGTAAGACTATAATTTCTTTTTTGTTAGATTGGTCATAAGAGAATACAAACTACTTGGTTCAACCAGCTATGCCATGCTGTTCATTGCATGTTCTGGGGTGTGTGTGTGTGTAGATATATATATATATATACACATCTTTATTTATATTTGGTCTTAGCGTTCATGATGTTATAGGGCAGTGTTCGAAATTGAGCAGATATGTCTGGCCTTTCAGGGCCCTGGTCCTTTCAATTCAGTTCTTTGGCTCGTTTTGTGATTAGGTTGAGGGTCCAGGGCTCGGCGTTTAGGGCTGTCGTTGTCTTGTCTTCACTGGCGGATATTTCAGGATGACCTATTCAGGTATGTTCTACGGAACGCCGAGAGAAACCACCAACCAGATTAGATCAAGGGATATTGAGGCTACCTGGGTTGGGATTCAAGTGTAAGGTTCAGGGCGCTTCTGCGATTATCAGGGTTTTAGGTCTTTGTGGGCTGGGGGCCGCTGTTGGAACTTCATCATGTGAGGTATCTTCATGGTTATAGCTTAGGTGGACCCCCCACCCAGTAATAGTGACTATAAGGGATAATAGGGATTATATTAGGGTCCTATTAATTATCTTCTTATTATACCACTATTACAGGGTGGGGGGGTCCTCCTAAGTTATAGCCTTCGACAACAAATTGTGATGCTGGGCTCAGGATTGTGAAGGCTTGACTTTGGCGTACTGAAGCCTTTAGTATCCCAGGGCCAAGCAGGTCATGAATGGCAACTACTGTTAATGGACGAGGGACGGAATCCTGCACAAGCTCATATACCTAATTTCTGGGGTTCAATGTGCTTGAGCACGGTTGAGGTCACGCAGGTAGTCAAATGGGGAGGTATCTCTTATCCAGCAGCTGGGGGTTTATTGAGGCATTCGGTAGGTTTTGCACCAGGGATTTGCCCAGTGTGTCGAGGGTGCCATAGGACTTTGGCGTTGATATGGAGTGTCCAGGCAGGGTCAGGTGAGCATGTATGATTAGGGGGACCGGGGGATTGACGGACTTGATAGAGAATGTTTGCCGATACTTGTCTTCATCTTCTGAAACTCCCACAATCACTCTATAATCCAAATTCTACTGAACACTTAAGTAAGATTTGGGGGGCATGCTAAAGTCCCCAATATAAATCCTTAGGTAGCAACATTTGATAAGAAGAATATGGCCTGCCTTGTTTCAAGCACCAAAGAAATCCTACTCACTTAGTTTCCTGTAACCCACTATACAACCCCAGCTTCCATGTAATTCCCCATGTTCTTTTCCATGTTATTCTTCATCATCCGGGTGATGTTCCCATATATCCCTATAAAACCCCTACATAGATCCATACCGAGTAGTTGCCATGTAATTTTCCGTTTTGGTTTCCATGTGTTTCTCTATCATTGGGGAATGTCCCCATGTAGCCCTATATAACCTCGATATAGCCCTATACCTAGTACTGCAGTTTCAACCTAGAGCTTCCATTCGTTCAGCAGGCCGTGCCTCTGGATGTTCTCCGAAGCATTGTGCAGCTTCCTCAGACCAGTAGCTGTGCATCTCTTTGGGTAACCGATGGATGGATGCTGAGAAATGGAGGAGGTTTTGAGATAACAGGTGGGCTTCTACAGATAGTTGTTCCGTCATTCCTGCTAAGCAGCGAGTAGCCGAGGTTTGGCGGTGTCAACTTACTCTAGCAACTACCAATGCTATGATTCCACCTTCCTTGTAAATCCATAGCATAGGTACCTCAATTAGACCTCGAAGTGATTTGGAGACTTATCCGGGATTCTAAAGTATTCGCTGAAGGACTCCGGCATAGGTCTATTGATGCCGGGCTTACGATTCGTGTAGGTTTAAGGTAGAGTTCTGACCTTGTCGACCGCTTTATTGGGTCTTTCGTTCTGTTCACCTAGTGCGATTGTCAGGAAAACCCCTCATGCTGCGGGAGAGCCCAATATACCTTGTTGAAGGAATCCACCCTGATTGATACTACATAAGATCCCTGATCGAATTTAAGGCATATACAAGTTAATTAGGGCGTGTTGGGCTCCTCGGGTAGTCAGGAGGTTTGGTAGGACTCCAGGAGGTCGACATGCTACGTCGTCCGGTTCCCGCTTAGAAAGAGTTGGTGTAGGGTTTAGGTTTGGGGCCAGCGTGGGTACAAGAGGAGCACGGCCCAAGACCACCTAAACGTTTCTAGGTTGTCACAAATGTGGTCCCTATGTGGGTACGCTCGATGTTACAGGCTGCAATGCTTTTAGAACCCCCCCCAAGATGAGATAATTGTGACAGGCCGAAGATTTCAGTGGTTGTTTGGCCTCAAAGTGGGAAGTAGACCTCAACATGCATCACCAGGGGGCAAGCAACCACGAACCCTAAACCCAGATCACATATCTTAAACCATGTGTAGTGGGGGTTTTGTGGAAGTATGTGATTCTTGCGTACTTGGACTCTTAGGTATTTCAGGCAGACGGAAATCTGGTGTACATTGGGCATGTAACCAGCGACAACAACTGGAGTTCTAGGCTATGTTATGCTTGCATGAGCAAGTAGCATAGACAAAGCTTAGGTAGGGAAAAACAAAAGGTTATACGCAGGTGAAACGGTATATCCTGTAAGGCTTGAAGTAGCCCAAAGTACGTACGAGGTTTCAGACTTTAGGACCTAAGTGTTGGCACCAGCGTAGGTGCCGTTTGTTGAGTTGCAGCCCCAGGGAGGAGCCTCGTCCTAATATGCCGATGTATTCCCTGATCTCTACATGGGGGCTTCCCAAATTCGAGTTACATTATTGGGTTGTCCATATATTGGGGACTACATTTTGGGGTCTACATTGGGGGTCGCCTATTTTCGGAAACTGCCACATCCCAACTATAGTCCATTTTGCATTTCATGTTCCTTGTCCTTTTCCATTTGATTTTCCAGTGTTAGAATACTATTCCTAAGCCGTTACATTTTTCCATAGACACTAGGGTGTCTCAACATGCCTACCTAACAAGCGTGCCCAACGCCACCGTCGGACGGCCTGGTGAAAAAATGGAAGAGAAAGTGGAAGCTGCTGTGTTACTTTTGTCTTGGGGTTTCCCAGGGGTCCAAGTAATTACCCTTACTGTAGACAATTTGGGCTTAAATGCGTCCCCAAATAGATATTTTGCGACCCAAGAATCTACTTTTGAGGTGTTGGGACCCTTCTGGAAACCCTTTGCCCCAAATCAGCAGCCTCCATTCTCTTCTCCATTCCCCACTAGCTATTGCTTAAGGTACTTGGACCCTGCGTGTTTGACTTTTCCTGAGCTGAGGATTGAGCTTGTAAGCCACAGCACTTTCCTGCCGGTGTGGACATCTGAAGGTGCGCCGAGAGGTTGTAGTCCTGTGACGTGTCCAGAAGCTATGAAGCTGCTACTTTAGCACATTTTAGGGTTATATTGGGATAACAAAAAATGGAAACTACTATCTACTATATTATATAGGGATTATAGACCTCGAAATCTTCTTGGTAATATTGGGTAATAATTTAGGCTCTGCTTTAGACATTAAGATGGGTTCCTTAGAGGGTCTTGTGGGACAGGGGAAGTCAGACTTATTAATTACGCTTACCCTGAGGCTGAAAAGGCTTAGAGTCCTGATGACTTCTGCTGGTCCAATGCAGGCTACCCTGGGCTTCTCTTGCGATTCACTTTGAATAAAATGTGCCAATGGACCAAGCTACTTTGCATGTTCTACACATCGTCATGTACAGCAATTAGTGCCCACTTTCTTAAGCAGTCCAGGATAATCTTTCTTCCATGTTCTCCCTGAACTAGTTCTTTGCATCAGCATCATCATAGCTTGCAGGTTTCATGATGGCTAAAGGGTGGTTTAAAGAACATTCGCAGGAATGTTTGGGTGGGTTTCATGTTGGTGGTGCAGTGGCAGGCAGGTCAGATACGGAAACGGAATCCTTGAGAGTGCTGAATTTCCATTTAGATGTGGGATATGTCAAGCTAGTTTGCATATAATGCTTTAGAGGCACCCTTTGGATTTCATAAGTTGTGCTGCCATCGCTCTACTACGTCCCACGGTTTTTTGCTGGCCCCATTTTGAGAACCCAAACATGTTAAGGGGGTGTCTCCAGCCTCAGCATTTTGTTGCTGTGTCGAGAATAGGGGGCTTTGACACGTCGCGTGTTCTTGGCAATTCCGTCCCCCAGCTAGGCGGCTGTGCTACTCATCAGACGACCCCTTGGTTTACTGGAAGCTGAGATTGGACCATGATCTTAACACCCCCAACCGTAAACATCTCCATATACACCTACGGTGCCTACTTCTAAATATATGGAGGGCGGCCAAAGGCTGGTGCCCACGGAGGTAGTATGAAAGATCTATTTAAATCCGGATGTTTAAAAGTTGGGGCCAGGCTCTGAGACAGTGGGCCTTCCAACCTTCCTGCCCTCCAACCCTCCAACCCTTCAGTCCAGCCCCAGCCTCCGGCACTCCAGCCTTCCAGCCTGAACATTCCAGCTTAGGGGAGATTATGTTTTATGATTTAAATTGTGGGTCAATTACAATGGGCCATTCTTCAACAAGAGGAGAGCGCTTGGATTCGAACCTTCAGAATACTGTGGCTTTCCTGAAAATATTCATCATTGCTTGCCCAGGACTTGCCAATAAATGGCTATCGTAGACTTAATTTCATAAGATTGCGGGGCCAGAAAGAGAACAGTTTTACATAACTGCACAAAATCTTATTGCCTCACCCGACACAGTGATAGATAGAAGAATAGCTCATGTTTTGAAGGGCAACCGCTCCCAACTCATTTTATGCAACTTTGCATGATTTGTTCAAAGCACATGTCCGAGTGGCTGGGATAGAAACCGGAAGACGCAAGGCTGTAAGGCTTGGAAGTTGGTTGACTGGCTGGAAGGTTGCAAGGCTGGAAGACTGGAAGGCTGCAAGGGTGCAAGGGCTGAAGGGGCTGGAGGGCTGGAGGTGGGGGAGGGCAAGGGCCGGAGGGCTGCTGGAGCACAGCCGTCAGTCCCTCCAGCCCCTTCAGCCCTCCTCCAGCCCTCCAGGCTTAGCCCGTGGCCTCGGGCCACGGGCTTCGGAGATTGTATTACTTGCTTGTTAGACCTATTTAGGATTCTGGGTGTGAAAAGGTAGGCGGCGTAGACATTACGACGTCGCTATTCGCCTTCGACAATCAAACGCACCACCAAGAAGTGGCCATCTCTTCAACAAACTTCAAAGCTAAGCCTCCCAAGGTACCACTGGCACATGCTTATTGACTTGCAAACTGAAAGCTTTGAGCCCTGACCTCGGAACAGTAGTCCCTTAACCCTAGGCCCTACAACCAGTCAACCCCAGACGCTGCACCCAAAAGCCTTGAACCCCCCCAACCTGAAGGCATGCTTTGTCGAAAACACGTCAGCATTTGGGCTCCGGATCAGCTTGCAGTTGCCTGAGCTGGAGGGGTCTTCCGGAGTTTTACCGTGTAGGGCTCACAGTTTGGGATTCCAAGTTTTAGCATGTTTAAGATTCACCCCGTAAGCCAGCTGGGTAGACTTATATGAGTATATACTGTACTTCTTGGGGTTCAGAGCGCTCTTGGAGAAGGAGTTTGCCTTGTGCTTGTGGATTCGGGGTGTGCCCTAAACCACGAACCTGGCAGCCAGAGTTCAAATAGATCTGTAGATGGATTGTTGTCAAAATGCCAAAATCAAGGTCGTACCTTGAATATTAGCAGCCATACATTAGAATGGGAGCCCAAAAAGGACCAAAAACTTGACAATCCCCCAGATCCTTTCCCTTGCATTCAAGACCTTGTTGGTTGAGGTTCGCACAAAGTAACGCCATAACGCTATGACACCCTCATGGCCTAGCTTAGGCCCTTGGACGGCGAGTGCTTTGGCGTTCTGGCCTGTAGACTATAATCCGAAGGCTCCCAGTGGCTGCATAGCATATTCCTGCGCGCCAATGAGGTAATATGTTGTCAACAAATTCTGCATGATCCTAAGTACAGATACCTGCGGACTGACGGTATTTTATAGTCCTGGGCCCTGAGGGCAAGGAATTGATGAAGGCATACCGTCCTATGGCTGCATGGTCCAGGTAAGTAGAGAGCATAGACGTAGGGCTGAAGGGGTTCCCGTCAACCTAGTTTGGTGCACCGGTCTGTACTTTTTTGCTACACGGAACCTTTGGGTCAAGCCATCCCAATACATACCAAAGCTCTGTGGCCAAACAACAAGATGACCTTGAAAATCCCATTTGATGGAGCCTTTGAGCATCTTGTAAGCATCTTGTAAGCCCCAAATCCCTTGAACCCCAAAGCCCCAAGCCATTGACCGCGAGCTCTAGCCTTTTGAACCTGTGAATTAGGGTTTAGGACGTATGAGCTATGGACCTAAGAAGTTGCAGGTCTTGTGCTGATTGTTGTGTCACATAATCCTTTCCACCTGACACTGTTGCAGCAAAAGTCCTGCATCACTGTCAGCAAGCAGTGTTTAGCACTTGCACCCGCCCTGATGCCTGATATTGACTAGTACTCGCTATTTGGGGATGGGTTTTGCCGAGGGGCTCTCAAAACATTCATCGAGAGGCCCTTGCAATAACCATGTGCTCCACATGAATCCTCCTTGCAGTCCTTCTCAAACTCAAACTGTAAGTCCCCTTTACCTAGTCTTAGCCTAGGAGCTTTTCATACATGCTGCCACCCTCCCCCAAAGTATCCTAAACCAAATCACCAGAGACACCTATGCCTTTCCCAGGTGGCGGGCATAGTGCGAGTCACCGCGTTGAAAATCAGCGTGGGCCACTATGCCAACCAAGGGCGCGGAACTTGGAGGTTTGGATTTCCACTACGTTCAGATCCATGTGTTAATGCAGAAAGTTTCTTCCTCGGGCATAGTGAAGCCCTATTGAGAGGTTCTGGACTACCATGCGTATCGCATGACAGTGCTCCTTAGAAGCACTCTTAATTCCTTGCAGCATGTTGCGGAGTTTGTGTTCTGTTAAGTTAAGAATGCTGGTGGCTTAAGACTCCTAAATTCTGAGCCTTAAAACCTAACCAGAGAGCGCAAGACACCTTAATCAGCGTCAGCGAAGGCACCTTCATCAACAGTATAGGATCCCCAATATGATACTGTGTAAGAAGTATTTTCCTGAATTAAGGGGTAATGGGTTTCCTGGGAAGCTCTGAAACCCTGAGCTCTTCCCATGTACCCGGCGTCAAGGTTTTCCGATGTGCGGGCTGGCAGTGCTTCTGGCGTAGGTCGCCGGACAATTCTGCAGGCCCCCGGGTGCGGCGCAGATAGGGTTTACGTAGGGGATATATAGGGGAGTTTGTAGGGATTATATAGGGTAAGGGATATTGCCCTAAAAGTGGAATCACATGGTACAGAGGATGGACAATGAAATGGACACTTGGATGCTATAGTGGTTGATAGGGATTATAAGGTTTCGGAAATTCAGGGTCCGGCATTATAGCATTATTGGGTCTATATTGGGCCCTGCAGGGCCCCGATTCATGGAACCTCCCAGATGCTTTTACAAAAACCTTTTGGCCCAAAATAATGTGTGAATTGCTGTTAGTCGCGGTTTTTCGGAGGCACATTGATACCCATTATGGGTCTTGCGGAGGTCCACTGTAGTATACCGCTATTGTTGGGGACTTCTGCGAGGTCCCGCTTGTAGTGCAGAGCTGAGGGCGATATGTGGCTTTGGCGGGGCTGCTTGATCAAAGGGGCCCATGTAACTATGTAGTATATACGGGGCCCTGATGTAGCTGTATGGGAACTGTTACCGGGCATATACGGAGCGTACTAGGATCATAGGACGCTGGACAAGGGCGGCATTTTTTGAGCAATAGCCACGGACAGAAGATACTTGGAAGTACACGGCTTGCACAGACTTCTAAGACCATTTGGGATCCCAATGGTGTTTCTGTCTGCAGTCGTTCATGCAACGTGCTGGGTGGGAGTAGAAGCAGGATCAATGGATCCTGTGACGGTCTCTGCATGGCTGTGCCTTGTAATTATTTCTTCTAGCATATGTGTCCAGATACCGCCAAAAAGAACATTTCACGCAGAGTCGCAGAGTATGCTGCTTCTTGTGGAGGCTCCCCCTACCTCCAAAACCTTAAACCTCAGGCCCGACCCACACCCCTAAGGTTGGTGAATTGCTTGTGGTTTGTTCTGTGTGTTTGTTATCGGTTTTGGGCAAATATCGTACCTCTTCTAGAGGTGGTGAGGTTCCCAGCGAGCACTGGCTGAGGTGCGTGATCGACGCGCCTTCCGAGGGTACTCCTCGCAAGCGTGCCGCCCTGTATCGCCTACTCCGCATTTAACGCGGTAGTTTGTAATTGATTTTGGCAAACATGTTCGTCCCTTTTTGGGGGGTCGCCTGCAGTAAAGATCAATTTTTGTGTGGGAGTGGACTAGGGGGGGGCGGGCTAGAGAGAGAGACAGACTTCAGCAAACATGATAATTTGTTGCTGGTACAGTATCACAACTTTCACACTGTTACATGAGTACGCTATGACATAATTACACGAATATACGATTACATCATTGCATTGTTACAATATTACGGTTCGGATTTCGAAGGTTCACCCTGATTTCTGATGCTTAGGTCGGCTTAATGGCGGGTTCTGATTATAAAACCCCCCCCCCCTCCCCCCCCCAAACAAGTCCGGA
>CAJNIZ010043263.1:27761-57575 GCA_905231905.1 Symbiodinium pilosum
AGGCTACGGAATACAGGGGGGGGGGGATACCCTCCCGCCCTATTATATACATATATATATATACCCCAAGATATACCAATACACCACGCAAGAAGCACAGCTCTCAAAGCTTGAGCCCTAGCACAGAGCTGTGAGCCAGAAAACACCACAACACCTACACCGTTAGACTGAGCTATGCTTGTTCAGTGAAGTCTGAGGTTCGCTGCGTGCCAAAGGCTTTCTGCAGACCTAGCACGCAGGCTCGGAAAGACCGTGTATATTGTACTTGAAAGTTCATTGGGCAAGTCTCAGTGTGGTCATAAGGCCACAATCTGTAAGATGTGTAAACTATTTTGCCGTAATTGTATACCCAAACTTTTAAAGATTGAGTAGCTTCTGTGAAGTCTGGGTCCTTGCGTAGATGCTGGATGTATCACATGTGTGCACGGATTCGAACGTACAGTTTTGGAAATACCCCCGGTACCTATATGGCATTTCCTTTTAAGACTTAAGTACATACTATACACCTGCATGGACCTCTGTGAAAATTATGGATCCCTTCCGTAGACTTTCGCTTTAGTACTTCGGGGTGTTCGGGGTGCAGGAATCTTGTATGAGGGTTTTCGGGCTGAGTCAGAGGGTTTAGGGTTGAGGTGCAGGGATGCTTAAGGTCATCAGTTCCCTGCCTGTGGTGCCTATACTTTCTGGGGTTGGTTGAAAACTTCGGAGGCCAGTCAGTCCATAGATTCATATGACTCTTATGTAGGGGTTTCCAAGAATTAGGGGTCCGTTGCAGAGTCACCAAGAGAAGGCTTATGGCAAATTGGGGTCGGTGTGAGCGTTCTATAGTTTGAACCTAGCATATTTCCCCTCACGTAAGTCACTCCTCACCTTTCACACAAAAACTCAGGAGTTCAGCCTATATGAGCGCTAAAGAAAACTGGTGGAACGGACATTCGAATTTCATATGAAACCAAATCGTTTCAAAAAACTGCCTCCACCCATCGAATTCCCGCCCCATTCTCTCCACACGAAAATCGAACCGTCAAGAGGGCCCTGTATAGAGTTGCTGTTCTTTCAAGCGGAGGCTCTTCCAGGTGAGTTCCATTCTAGTGCTGGAGAGATGATTTTCTTCAGCGCCCGCAGACGCAGAAACAGTGAGGTGTCTGTGGCACTCTCACGATGCCAGGTGTTTTCCTTAAATGCCAACAAGCTGAGCCCTACACCCGGGCCTCGACCCCAAACCATAACCTTAAACGCCAAAGCTCAAAACCCAAACGCTCAGCCCAAACCATAAGTCGCTTGGTCTGTCTTGGAAATTGGAAGATTTCAATGTTTTTTTTTCCATTTTCCCTATGTCCCATTTTTTGTTATCTCTATGATACCCCTAGAATATCCCCATAATATCCTTATGTAACCCTATAACGTCCCTATAATATCCCTATATAACCCTATATAAAGGCTCCTATCCATCTTTGGGATGACAGCGGCAGCGGCGGAAAGCCAGGGTCACGCCCTGAGGGGCTTGAGGTATTGCACAGGATGTTTCCCAAAATATGGATATATTAGGGTAACATGGATAATGGAAAGGAAGCTGGACACTACCATGTTCCCCAAACCTACCCCAACGCAAATCCGGCACTTGAAGCCCTACCCTGTATCAGTATCCCTATGACTTGCAGGCTGCCAGGTTGGCTTCGTGTCACATGAGCTATAGTCTAAACTCCTTAAAGGGGGTTATATAGGGGTGTCTTATAGGGGTTATTAAGGAGTTCAGACAATAGCTCACATACTAATTAAACTGGCTGCCAGAATCGTCTACAGTGATTCCCCTGCATCTTGGCATTCGACAAGTAGTCGTTCGATTGTCTTGCGTGTAAATGTTGTTGGAGAACGACACGTTTTGATATGTTTATGGTGTTTACTGAATACCTAGACTCCCAGACCCTAAGCCCCACCAATTATTCATGTATATGACAAGGCCGAAGCATTGTGATTGACCTCCCTACACTACCCATACTTCCAGAAACATAAGGACCCTCCAAACAAACATGGCGCCTGGAATCGGACTGCTTGTCGTCTGCAGGTCCTTGACATGTGCGCTAGGTCCCAAGTTGGTTTACCAGGATGGGCTACTTGACCTTACAAGCCCTAGCCTTCACCTTTATTTGGATACCCATCTCTATCTATATAGTACTATAGAGAATTATGTAACATTATGAGGCCAATCCTGGGAAAGGGTGGAGTTTTGGGCTTAGAACGACTGCGTCATTGTAGATTGTAGACGCTAAGGTCGATCTGGCTGGTGAACTCTTCGCAGGCCTGTCTGGCAGCCTTCAGATTGCTGTCTTCAACTGCGTAGCGGTCGATGTGAGGTTGCTGTAGGCCCCAACATGATAGGTAAGATTACACCCTCCTGTTGGAAATCGTGTTGAGTAAGCTGAGTGTAGGTGTCAGAGTGCAGATGGCCCGCAGCCCAAGAGCCCAAGCGACACAGGGTATTCGATACCATTCAAATCATACCGGGAGAGATAGGATTTGAGGCTTCAGAGTTTCCATTGTAGCTCAGTTTTTCTTTGTAGAGGCATTTGGAAGGGCTTGCTTTTCAAGAAGTACAAACGGGCAACAGAGGGTTCTTGCCCCCAGCATATTCGCTGAAAGAGACCTTGTCCATTTTCTCAGCAGAAGCCCTTCCTAATTCATGCCTTGTATTCTCCTTGTGCCTCAAGTATGATTCCCTGAGGGCAGCCCTTTCGAGGGATTGGACCTTTTGTTGTCAGCAGCCCATTTTTCCAAATTTGCACCAGCATTGTTTCAACCAAGCGCTTGGGACCTTAGGATTACTGGTCAGGTCTTGATATCACCTCCGATTCCCGCTGCCATCCAACACCTCGCAGCTCCCATCATCTGTATCATCTGCATGGGAGTGTAGCAGATGAACCTCCAGTGTATACATAAAAACGTATATAAAGGCTTTCCCCAGTGGATGCTGGGAACCCCAACCACAAAAATCAGACCCTTATACTGCCCACAACTATCTTTTGTTTGTATTTGTGTTCAAGTTTTTGGTGTAAATCTGCAGATCAGTTAAAATTTATTGTACCTCGAAACCTTGTCAGCATTCTTAGCCACCCCTTGCGAATTTCCTCACATCCTAGACCTTCAACCCATCACCACATCTCCCAATTAGTAAGAGGTGCCTTCTCTCTGAGCCTGAAGGCTTTAAGCCCTACACCCCACGCCCTAGTCTTAGGCCCTGACCCCAAAATCCTTATACTTCTGCCATCAAGCTCAGCTATAAGCGTTGGCCCTAGCCCTGGACCTCCAAAGTAGCACAAGTGCGGCCCAACACCCGGAAAAAGAGCCAAGCAGGCTTTTATTCTACAAGTCTGTTGTGGTTCTACATACTTTTGAGGGTTTAGGAAGCCTTGAAATCTCAGCCCCCTGCTCTACCATCTAGAGCCCGAAAGAGCATGGTAGCTTCCATTGTTGTTCCCATTCGCCTCTATAGTATGGGCCACAAGCTGAACCCTCAACCCCAAACTCTCAACTCGACACCCTCAGCCCTGCATCCTCAAGCATTCAATTCTCAGTCGCAAAGCCTTAGCCCCAACAGCTCTTTGGCAGGTCCTCTGGACTGCGATAGGCCACTGCCCGCCCCATGAGACGTCGTGGGAGCCCGCGGGTGGTGGATTTTCGGGGGGAGAAGTTGTAATGGCAGTAGGTTGAGGCTTCGCTGGGGCATGCTACTGCTTAGGCCTTAGGGATCAGGGACCCCGAGGCCTAATCCCTAAAGCGTATGTTTTGAGGCTTTTGGTTTGGAGCTTCGAGTTCAAGGCTTAACAGAACTGGAAAGGGGTAGTCCACCATGCTATTTGCTCATTTGCGGCTGTAAGAGTGGGGAGGAGGATGGAGGAAGAAGAGTTACCCATACCACTGCACTTTCTGGTTTTGTGCAGGGAATCAAGGAATCAAGGAATGGAAAAGTAATGGAACGACTATATTCTTTGAGAGATTAGACCAGGGCTAACATGGGGATCCGCTCTCCACGGCACAATTTTTTCCCTAACAGAATGAATGTTTCATGAACCTTCAATCCTACATCCTAAAATGGAATTCCCAGATAGTCAGACGCGCTGACCCAAGCTGGACCAATTGGAAAAGTGCACGGGAATTCCTTTTAGGTTGCAGTGCTTTTCAAACTAGGCTGTGCGCAATCCTAAAGCGGGACTTCTAGCATGCCCCCATCCTCCTTACTATTCTTCTGTTCTATATCCCATGACATCTAAAGATGCTTTTCCCAGACCCCTGGGAGAATCTATAAAGTAGAAGCCCTAATTAGGTACCCTGTACTACTGTTGGGTATTTTTTAGGAACCCATAAGGGGATCTACTTCCTAGATCCTTCCAGGGGTCTGGGTTGGCATAGTGTGTCTCAATTCTACCACACACACTCAGGTCAACAACGCTGGGGTTTTAACCCACATGCCTCTACAGTACACTGCCACACGCACCAACACTTGTCCTGGTTCTCAGAGGAGTAGTACTCATAGTCGTAGTCTTTGTAGGGCCCATTTATTTGGGCGCTAGACTCTCGCCCCTTTCAACCCTATCTGGACCCCACGGAAACAACTGTTTTTGCAACTATGGTCTGTATCCGTGTGGCAAAACAAGGGGTCCGGCTGGTCCAGGTAAACCTCAACCCCAAGCCCAAGCCTAACCCTGCACCCCAAACCCTAAACCCATTATATCCCATTCAAGCCTCCATTGTATTTTCCATTATCCCAATATAACCCCGATATATTCCCTAAATTGTGGATTTAGAGGAAGCTGAGGGACCTAACAACGTGCAGTGGCATATCCTTTGCTCTCCCTGCCTATTGCAGGTGAATCCCAACCACATGCACTTTTATGACTTAAGGCTTTGAGTTAGGGTTCAGGCTTTGGGGCTAAGAGCTTCTGGGTTAGTGAGGACTCGGGGGTCTCGGGTTTCAACTTTTCGTTTGGGGACCGCGCTGCGGAAACCTGGGTTGCTCCAGTTGCAGGAGTTGGCTGCAGAATCCATCACCTTCGACTACACGGGCCGACCATCTGTGCATGTGCCGACCTCAGTGCCGTGATGCCCCCTACATGGGTTTCCCAAATTTAGGGGTTCCTTATTTTGGGGTCTGTATAATAAGGACTATAGTATTTGGGGGTCCATATTGGGGTCCTCCGATCTATAATGCAAAGTGCTAAAGGGGTACACATATGTTTGTGTTTACACCCTCCACCCTGTACTACCCCATCGCCGCTAGTTCACGCTACTTTGGCCCAATCCGGGCCGGCCAGGGGGGGTACAGGAAACCCATCAGAATCCAAGCATTGGCCTACTGTGTCGGAATCGTGTAACAAGTTCTGGCATGCATGTAGGGTTTGATGAGGTTGTTGTGCATTGTGTGGGACAGATGAAGGGATCATACTTTCTACCAAAGTGATCTTTTTACTTTCTTTCCTAAATTCCTATGCATCCCCGAAGTCCCTGGCCCGCCCATTTGTGTAACTTCCCAGCTGACTTGCTACAAAGAGCTATAAGTAATGAGCCCACTCGTCGGATTTCAGGTTGCCTACTTTGTGGGGCCCTGGGATTGTGGTTGGGCTAGGGAGCATGCATGTCGAGGGCTGGAATGGGCTGCGATGGGCTTATTTGGGGGATGTCGTATATTGCGTAACTCCAGGGCCCCTCTCAGTGGGCAGGGTTTAGGGTTTCTGGCTGTGGAGGTCAAGCACCTTAAAATCCATACCCTGATACTATACGGCCCAGTTAGGTTCAGGAGGAACTGCAAGTGCAGCTTGCAAAAACAACGCCAGGGCCCATGAATCGACCCACAGTGCCCCACGAACATCACTGTCCTTCAAGCAGGGGGCCGTATAGGTTTCCATGTTTTGTTGGTATGCCTATAGTAGAGGAGGAGCTTGGACAATCGCTCCTTCCACTGTTCCCTGCACATATTCCATGTGGTATACAGAAGGAGCGATCGCATTGCAAAATGTATTCTGCTTATCTGACCGGACGGAAGCAGACGGTGGAGATATTTGCAGTGTTGATGATCTAGAAGCCCTACACCTGAATCCTATTAGTACTAATATTGTTATCATTACTATTACTATTATCACTCTTGTTACTGCTATTTCTACTAAAGTATATAAATATATAGCCCTGAACCCAAGTACAGTTAGGGAATCGTCGTACCATCATCATGGGGCTAAACGAGTCAGTAACCTCTATCAGCCTGGACCCTTTAACGCCTAAGCCCCTTGAGCCTCGGACCTGGTAGCTCTGTGCTGGTAAGCCTACAGGGCTTGGGGTTTGGTCCCCCATAACTTGATTGGTACAAGCACCCAAAAACTACTCAGCGGTAGGTGGTCCATGAGCTAGCGGTCGCAGAGTCCTCGGTCGCTGCCGAGAAGGAGGAGGTAGCTGATAGCCAGAGACCCCAATTTTCATAGAAAGGACTATCGCGCTTGTTTGTCTATGTTGGGGTTCAGTACAAATTAGTTAAAGGTGTTCCCAGAGAGCCCTTCAGGATCTATAGGGTCTAGGATATAGGCTTTAGGGTTCAGGAGATATTTCAGACAGGCCAACACGTAGACTCAAATCATACTAGGGCCCCTTCATGATTTGACAGAGACTGCCAAATGAGAGGCACTGTATGAGGGTTATTTGGAGAGACCAACGTACTTTGAATTTGGGAAGTTGTTGGGAATTATGTTAACTTTGACCCTTAAAATCAAGTAGGGTCCTACATCTTGAGCCCTAAGCGCATAAGGGAGATGACAACACTTGCCTGGGATGTTTATGATATGGGACTTAGGACATAAAGACGGTTGGGGAGTTGGGGTCCAACTGGGATCAGGGGAGTTAAGGATTTGGGTTCAAGCCTTGTGGAGCAAGGGGAGAATTTCATAACATGTTTTTGGTCTGCTCTACAGGTCTAGCGGCTACCGCTATTTGCCATCTTACAGCACAGAGGTTCCTGATACCTATGCATCATATGCCTGGCAGCTTGCACACCACAATAACACCAGAGCCTCACCAGATAGCCAGATAGGTATATCAGTAAGTGTAGTTGTTGGGTGTCGATTTGCAGGGAACCATGATTTCAAGTCTTCTTGGCCTCTTAATCCTTTCATGGTCTTTATGCAACCCCGGAATCCTTCGAGAAGCTATCCGCCCTTGATAGCTAAAGCCTGAAGCCCGAGACCCTGAACCCTCAGCCCTAAACTATGGGCCCTTGAACCATCCACCTCTACAGTCTGTTGAGCGGTGGCTCCGGAGGGAAGTATGTTTAGAAGCACATTGTCACATGGCAAGAAGCAAGCAACAGAAACAACCTCAAGATTGCTTTATTGTAGATTCGCATACTTATTCGAGACGTGGTTGCAATTCGTACAGGCAACCTTCTTGAGACATGTGATTTCTTGGCGGGCCTGTTTGCAGGACTGGAGAGGCTACTTCACAGAACGATCTCAACTTCAAAAAGAGATGAATAGTCAGAAGAATGTGTCTTCGAACCATGTAACTGTGTGTATACATGCGCATGTATATCTACTTCGGTACATGTACATTCATACATCTCCTCCAGAGTCGACTTTGGTGCTCTCCTGAATATGCGTCTGGCCGACCCTCACTATTCTTTTCCCCTCGTCGCCCTTCGCCCCACTGCTTGGGCCCCTACTGTAGCTCACCAAACATATGCACATATTGCATACATACATGAACATAGATGTCTGTATACGTACATGTATGTGTACTTTTATATCTATGCATGGGGAATTCGGGCCCGCAAAGTCGCATCTGGCAACAATTTTCTTCTTTCGCCATGACTCTATCGGCAATGTCGGAGGCCAGGACGGGCTTTTGGGATGTTAAAATTAAAGCAGCCTCGTGACCTTAGTTAATCGACTAGGATACGTTCTTTCTCAAAAAAGAAGACTCTTACGGTCAGTTTTTTTTCCGCATCAGCTGGAGGTGGGTAACCTTACCAACTTGAGATGTTGAAGCCGTTTGGGTTTTCAAGGCTACGGGTATAGGTGCAGGGTCCATTCTTTTGTTTTGGGGGCGGGTGCGCCCAATGACATGCATAGGACACTCTTTTTAGACAGTCAGCTGCCGAGAAGGCAAGATAGCTAAGGCGCTTCATGTTATGACACCTGGAAAGGCCCCTACGGAGGATGAGAGGGGTGCGGTATCGTCACCATAGGATGACTTGATCATAGGCCTAGATTAATTACTGTGAAAGCCAAGATGTACCCCTAAGGTGAATATTTAGGTGGGCTGCTACTGTCAAGACTAAGGCTACCAAAAGAAGATTGAGGGCGGACGTAGGGATCCTTTGGGTAATGGGTAGTAGCCCTTCCGATGTCCACAAAGCATATAATATTATAGGACTCTAGCTCATATGCTTCCCTAAAACCTATGCCATGAAGGCATGAAGGCCAAGGGACCTTGACTGTGTCTGGGGCCAAAAAGAGGTTTGCTTTGTTTATGTGAGCCTTGATACGCTTAAATATAAGGAGTATAGCCTAAACGATACCAAGATCCCTGTTACGATTCAAGGTAGATGCCTCAATCAAGCGGTACGGGTATCTTGGGTGTAGGGCAGTATACAAGGCTTCGAGTGTACGAATTCCTCGCTCACAGTCCTCGTCCTAGTTCTTGTAGACTTATGTTCCCATGAACAAAATCCTACAACTAAAGTCCTAAACCCGATTATTTGTGCCCGTCAAAGGTTTGAGTTTAGGATTTGTCTCTAGCCACAGAAGCGCCCCATCCCTGGCAAGATCTTCGCTGAAATGCATGCAAAGATTTTTTAATGCCCCCCATTCCGCCTCGCCCCAAGGGTGTACGTGTAAGTCCCGGAACTCTAAACCCCCCAAAGCCGTGAGTTTGTGGGTCCTCGCACCCAATGTTACCTACGTACAATTCCTACAACTTCAAAGTATTCAATCATTGGGCACTGGGACCTGTAGGCAAGCCTTCAACCCTCTAGCCATGAATCCCTCAGTCCTTGAATCCCTAATCCCCCCCTACCGTTGATGGATGAAATTATGCACCACCTAGGGGCCCTAAACAATCGTAATTCCTAGGACTTTAGGGACTTAAGGTGATGCAAGATTTCCTCCATCAAAAGTATGTAACCCCCGTTTCCACGCCCTTCCCCATTCTCTTTTCGGTGTGATTCTCCTTCATGGTAACTGGAAGCCTTCAACCCCAGACCCTATACCTCTGAAGCTGATCAGCCATGCCACACTAAAAACCCCATCATCCTGAACCCAAAGACCCCAAGACACATTGATGAAGGAGTAGGCCCTAAATACTCAGATAACCCCTATATAATCCCAGTTTCCATTTCATGTTCCATGTTCTTTTCCATTTGATTCTCCATTATAGGGCTGACGCGAACAACTCATATGATTGGACTTGGCCTCCTCAATTGAGGGGTAGTCACCTACACCTCAAGCCCCGCATCTCCCCACAAAACCCTATAGGCTCATATGAGCTACAGTCTAAACTCCTTAAAGAGGGTCTATATAGGGGATTGTATAGGGGACTACTATAGGGGTTATTAAGGGGGGTACTAGGAGTTTAGACTATAGCTCATATAAGCCCCTAATAAGCCTGAACTTGGGGGTCTTGGGAACCATAGAGTTGCCAAGGCCTTGCCGCAGAGCATGACAATAGATATGACCAAGCTTGCGATGACTTGTGTCCCGACAAGAATGAGGTCTACATGGAGTAGCCCATGTACCGGGTAGGTTTGAAATAGCTTTGATTGTTATTACCCTTACTCCCCATAGAAATTTAGTTTTTGGAGGCCCCCCAAACCTACCCCTGTACCTGGAAAGAGGAGCTTTTACCTAAGCTTGGTATCTCTCTTTTTGTTGTCTAGCTGGAAGGTTTTGACATCTGGGGCTTACCCCGAGTAAGCTTGCATCTAGGATAAAACTGCAAAGCCCCTTTGTGAGAGTCACATGGTTGCTTCATGTCGGGCATAGGATTTCGTCGTTTGTGCAGTTCGTGGTTTGCGCTTCCTTCTTGTCAGAATTTGTTCGCTGGCAGCTGACTTCCCCAGCTGGGTCGCCTTCAACATTCACAGGCTCATTCCCCTTACCAGTAACTGTCCATAAAGGGGTTTCCCTAGCTTGTAGTAGGTACCCATTGTGCGAACTCTTACTGTAAGGGGGAATGACCGAAAGCATGCACATGATCTCTAGTGCAAGACTATCTTTGCGAGCTCATTTTGTCAGGCACAATCCCCTCAACGTGAAACAAGCTAAGATAAGATAGCCCAGAGCACGGCTGTCTGCAAGACAAAATGGCCCCTGCCTGCCCTCTTTTCTCTACAAATGTCCAGGAAACAGTCTTTTTGTGCTCACTATAACCCACCCAAACCAAGCTGGCTTTGAGCACTCAAAGTTTTCGCTGTTCTATCGCCGATACTTCCGCCACCTCGCATTCTCGCGCCTCCTTGCAATAGCCCGGTGTTCCTAAAACCTGAACCCCAGCCCTGAGCCTCCGAACGAACCGTACATCCTTGTATCCTATACGGCTTTAACCGTTCGTATTTGTCTGACTGGTGTTTAAGCTGGAGTGGGCGGGTGGGTTCGGATAACACACCCCAGATAGCTCTCATAGATATGCGTGTAGACATGTTAGCCTTTCATATACCCAGATAATGCTAGCCGTATTAAAGCTTCCACTCCCTTTAAGCACCCAGCCCCTCAGCTATAAAGCTTAAATCATCAACCCTAAAACCTTCTCCCCCTGGACGATCAGCCAAAGGTGCTATGCTTTTCCTGGCCATGCACCTTTGGGCATTTGGAAGCGAACTAGCGACCCTTGACACGCACGCGATGTAGGGTTTATAGGATTCAGATTTTAGAGCCAAGACCTGGACCCATATGATTGTAAAGGATTCAGGTTTTGGGTACTGTAGGGTTGTTGGTTTAAAGTTTGGGGCGAGGGCTTGGGGGTTTGGGTGCGTAGAGATCAGCAGGGTTTGTGGTAAGCTGGGTACGGTATGCAGAACTACACTTCTCCTTCCTCTTCCTAAGCAATATTCAACATTTATAGTATGAAAGAAAGTTAATGTTGGGGGTCAAACACAAGCCCTTGGCAAACACTATAGAACCACCTGCCCAACTCCGAATGTTAGGGATCCTAGTATCATGTGGGGTATGTTCCTGAATCATGGCTTCCTGAGCCCTCTGCGATTCTGCATAAACGCTTCTTAAACACTAGCCTCTAGACACTAAACGTGTAAGAACACATGTGGGCTTGAAGCGACCCCATTCAGGCTCTGAACCTAACGGTCGCCTCAGGGTAAGGTTGCCCGGGCTATCCGCAAGGGTCCCACAAGTTCAGACGGTGTTCCTAGTTTGGGTGTAGAGGTGAGCAGGCAAAATCACACGCCCTGAGCCCAAAGCTCATAGACGGAAGCAATTTCAGCGGACAAGTCCCAAATACGTGTTTGAACGCTACAGCCTCGTACGGGCACATTTTCCTGGGCTTCTTGTGAAGCTATACAACAACAGGATTTTGGTAACTTCAACTCTATACTCCTGAACCCTAAACCGTATCCAGAGGGTCAGCGCACCCAATATTTGGGTATTAGGATTTAGTAATGGAATTTGACGCCCTGGGCGGGCAAGTATATGAAACTTAGTTAGTTGGACCTATTAAGGGTGCCCCTAAACGCTTAGCCCCAAACCTAAACCCAAAACGCCTAATCATAAATTAAACCTGAAGAGTATGGCATCCGCCAAGTTCCGTCAGACCGGACAAGTACTGGCGCCGAGTCTTCGCATCGGAGCGTTCCCCAGAGCAAATGCGAAAGGATGCTCGAACAGAGGCTCGTTTGCAAAGGTATTCCCTGGGTTCAAAGTCGATAAATAACAACAAATTGGCCCCCTCAAGTCTGAAGTTAATGCCTACATTGGCCTACTTGGGGCTCTGGGGGCATGGACCTGAAGAGGTCCAGACCCTACAGAGACAGAGACTACATAACTGCCTTTTGAACAGGTGCTTTCAAAGGCAAAACCTTGCACTAATCGCAAACCCTGCAGCCTAGGCAAAGGAGTTCTGCAAAGTTCAGGAAGATCTCTTTGTTATGGGGGCCTCGATCGGCCTCCACATCCAATGCGCGATTGTCCTCTGGTAACTTGCCTGGTTCGGGGCTGGCTTCGTGGGTTATAGGAGGATATGGATATGTGCATAAAGGTTTACGGAGGGTTTGGGCTTCAGGGGAACGGCTTGGGAGCGTAGGGGTCTAGCGCTTTTCTGTAGATGTGGCCACGGCATCGGCGTCAAGCGAGGGAAAGAGGAATGCGAACACGTATGTACCAAGAAGGACAGATGATCTTGAAAGAGAGACTTTTGTCCCAAAATTATAACGTGGAAGCCTGTTACTCTGACTCATTTGTAAGGCTCATCTGCTCCGAGTTCAGACCCTTTTGAGGGCCCACAACGATGGGTTCGCAGAATTTCCCTCTGCAATTAACCGTCTGGTAGGGTGGAAGAGAGATAAAGCTTTCGGTGGGTGAAGAGGGTGGCTAGAGGAACCGCAGCCTGCATATCCCGAACCCGAACCGCAACCCCGAACTGATGTAAGGAGTTATACCCTGTCTCTGGGCTCCTGCATGTTATATAGAGAAGAAGACCCTAAAATCTGGGCGTCTCCAAACGACATGAGGGGTCCCTGTAAGTAGCTAATTTGGGATCTCCTGTAACCATTGGGACCTTCAATGTTTGGAATCCCCAAATACAGACTAAGGTCTGTTTTCGAGCTGTGTACCAGCCCTGGCGTAAGTCGTGCCGTACAGCTGGCTTCAGTATCTGCACCTTACGGCGTGTGCCTGGGACATGGATCTGTTTTCATTTTTGCTACGTAGAACCCAAGAAGGAATGAGTATGTATATTCATTTATATTCATACACATACATATTATATATATATCCAGATATTATACAGTCTCCCAAGAAAGAACTTCGTACCTAGACAGCCTTGGGTTAGCTTACTGGTGGTTCGATCGGCTTAGAGGAATGAATCCATACCTATAAAAGCCAACTTGCCCAACACAATGGGTTTGGGGTTTGGGGTTTAGGGCTACCAAAACCCCAGAAAAGGGGAACAGCACCCAATATCCTTGTCAGGTTGTAGGCCGCACCCAACACCTAATTTAAGATTATCAGTACTCAAGTCCCAAGTCTTCCAGTATTGGGCGCTTGGACTCTTGAACCCTAAACCAGAAACTTACACCCTAGATTCTCCGACCCTAAACCTCACAACCTAGACCCCTAAACGCCTAAATCCTAAACCTACACCCTGAACTCTTAGACCCTAAATCCAAAACCCTAAAGCGGTTACAAGGCACGGGAAACTCTAAAAAACCGCCTCGAGGCTCGTGCTTCCTGTATCCGACATCTTGGTACATAGGGATTATCTAGGGAGCATATAGGATTATATAGGGGCTAGATAGTATTATATATATATATATATGTATATGGAGGGGATCCCTAGATAATAGAAACGAATGTTAACATACAGGGTTTAGGGTTCAGGATTTAAGGTTGTAGGATTTAGGTAAACATACTCCATTGCAGAAAAGTATGTATATAGAGGGAGTTTCTAGGAGTTTCTAAAGCTTAGGGAGACATTACCTTAACAATGGAGAATCAAACGGCAAATGACATGGAAGCTACTATATATATATACACATATATATATGCAGACATATGGGCTTTGGGTTCGATTGTAGTATGAGTCCGTACATGAGTTCCCCCTTGTCGGGACCAAGCTCCGCGTAAGCAGGGTGACATTGCAACCAAAACTGGTTCTCGTGCGCATACATCATCCGAGCGGGAGGCGAAAGCATTCTAGAGGGCTTCGCAATATTGATGCAGCCCTATAAGTACACCACATCCCGGAAGTATTGCACTTGGGTGCAGCTGAGTAGTGGAAGATTTCCACGGCAGAATTACGCGGGTGTATCGCCCATCCTATCTAAACCTCAGATCTTAAATTTAGCGGCTTGAACGGCCCCACCACTGACATTACTGAGGTCTCTAAAACTCGGATCCTAAGGGGATGCAACAACTTATTAACAAATTAGGGGTTAAGCCTATGTACTAGAAAATGGAAACTACTATGGTATAGTAGAGGTTAAACCTATGTAGTAAGCCCTCCAAGGGACACGCATATCCCAGTCAAACTCCCCATATGTACAGCCCTTGTTTCGCTAGGACTCCTCATGAGAAAAGCCCTAGGCTGTAAACCCCTAAGTCCCAACATTCTCACCCTAAACCCTGAGCCCTAAACTCTAGACAAAACCCCTAAACCCTAAATCAAAGAATCCAGGCACGGAATGGTCTCTCGGCGAATGATCCCTGGCTGCTTGCGGCCACATTGGGCTTCCCTGATATTAGGGAGTCTCTTTCAAGGGACGTATAGGGGATATACAGGCTTTAGGGTTTCCCAAAATGAGGGATACCTTTTTAGTGGCCCTCTATTAAGGATTGTAGTATTTTGGGGTTTATGGAATCTACCACCTCGAGTTTACATTTCACAGCCAGCTCGAATCCGGTATAGTCGCTATCAGCCACCTTACACATTTTATACCCGGCGCTCCCTTCTGGCTAGCGTTTAACCAGCTCTCTATTAGCATTGTAACCAGCCTATATCCCCCTGAACCCTAAACCTAATCGTAGACCTGGGCAACTTAAAGCGACCTCACCCCAAATGGTGGTTTATTCAGGGAATAGTACCAAAGTGACGTTAAATTGGGAATTAAGTCTATTCTAAATTACCCTGCAAGCCCTAAACCAGTAATCCCTTCTGCCTAGCATGACAGGTTGCATGCACGTAAATATAGATTCAGAGCGCGTAAGCAGCCAGGTCAAAAGGTCCCGTGTATTAGGCCTCGGAAGACTACTCGGCAGTTGCAAGGTTGGGGTTTGGTTTTAGGGTTTAGGGCTTAGGGGATTTAGGGTTAACTTAGGCTTCAGGAATTATGGAGTGATCAGGGATTAGGAGGGATGATTTGGGCTAGGCCTGAGGCCCCTTTCAGCTTTGCGTTTGTCATTTCCTGTTCTTTGGAGCTTCTTTCAAGTTGCAAGCAACAGTATCCTCTGCTTAATGTCATTCCACGTTTTGATTCCGATCATCTTTATGACCAGCTACAAGTATAGGACTCTGCCTGCTACGGTTCCCAGAGCCCCCAGAAAGATAATGTAGAGGCCTGAAACATTATACTACCATTATGAGGTGTTACTAATCTGTAGCAACTCCGGTTATTCAGGCTTCTACATGATACTTGCAAGCATGATTCTCATCAGCATGCCTCCCATAGAGCCCAATACCTCTTATTTACGGGGTTTAAGGTTTAAGGAGCGTATACCTTGAATCGCATCAGGGGTCCTAATGTGGTTTAGGGAATATTTGTAAGTTGAGCTGTGTTGGGCTTCCTTGCTGGTTGTTAGTCAGGACTCGGGACTGAAGAACTGCAATCAAAAGAGCATGGGAGTTGTTGGAGCTTTATAAGAACTACTATGAGGATTCGAACAACCAGTAAGGTGCCTGGGATTACTAGGAACTTCAGAAGATTGTCTAGGATTGGCATTAGGAGTAAGATGCATCACGTGCAGTCAAGCGGGCCGTGTGTTTAGGGTTTAGGGCTTCGAGTGCAGCCTTAACAAGTGTACAGTAGGGCTTAAAGGTTCAGGGCTTGTTAAAGGATTTTGGGTGTAGTGTTGGTTGAAAGCTCACAGCTTTCTGGGGAGCTTATGGTTTTGGCTGCAGGTTCAAGGTATTGGATCGTTGAGGTCAGAAGACTGTTATCACCTGTCTGTAGTTCCTACGGCATCTACGGTTACTACCCCTTTTCGAGTGATGTGAAACCCGCGACCTCTCCCAAACACGAAGTATGCCGCCATTATGTTGTGGCTTTTGAAGGCCACAAGGAACAACTAAATTGTATTATGTGGGGAGGGGGCATTTGACAAAACGTGGTAAGCAACTGGCCGTATCACCTCGTTTTATGGGAAATAATGTTAACAGCAACAACAGCAACTGATTGGACAACTGCAGAGAGGGAGAGAAAGAGAGAGAGAGAGAGAGCGAGAGAGAGAGCAATGATGTTGATAGGCTAGGCTGCCATGAAGCCGGAAAATGTGAGAATGGCGTATGTAGAAAGTCCAATCCACCAGGCTCTACAAAAGCATGTGACTTGAGCATTTCGGCTATCAAGCAGCCCGTGTACAGGAAAGGAGGCGGTCAGAAATCCTAAGCTCGACAGTCTGAATCTGGATGTTCGACCGTTTGCTACCATGTTGCTTTAAACATTCCAGCAGCCAAGGATTAAGCCAGCCCATATGCGCATTGTCAAGACGTTGTACTTCCTCGGCTTCAACAGCTTCCTGTCGGATTGGCTGCCCGGGAGCCCTTAATCAAGGAATATACCTTGAATGAGATCCGGAAACTTCGTATGATTCAAGGTATGTTCCTTGATTATGGTGTTTCGGGCCTTCTTGGTAGCAGCATAGGCTTGTGCAGGCGTTCAGGGCTAGCGGTGCTGCAAGCATTATCTTTTTTCGACTATCTTAGTCGAATCTCACTTCAGAGGGCCAAATACCATAGGAGGCTTAAGCGGTCAGTTTGGCCTAAATAACCACCAATATGGATAATTCAAAATAAAATGGAAACTACAATTTAGGATTTAAGGTTTAGGGACAAATAGAGATACCTTTCTACACTTCCCCTGCGAAAGTTTCTTCAGGAGAGTATCTTGCAAGTTCACATAGCAAGACTCATATGACTTCAGGTGGCTGAGAGCTTTTGTATGGGAGATCACGTGAACAATGTACAGTAAGACAGGCCGGGCATAATTGGGATAGCTTCGGACATATTCTCTGAGCTCATGCACAGACTTGAAGGAACCTTCAAGTTATATTAACCAGGAAGGGGTTGTCACACAAACAGGTGCTGGGCCACTTCAGGAAGCCTGTGTCATGACTTGGCACCTACCTTGCACCATCAAATCCCCGACAACATTTTGCCGACCCGGAAGGTGGTTTAAAGCAGAAAATTAAAAGAGTCCGCTACTGTAGGGCCAACAGACCATGTGTCAAAACCGGTCCCCGCTGTTCCCTGACTATCGACTACGTGGCTGTTTTTGAAGTGCTGGCGTGACGCCCAGATAGTGATGTGTGTTCAAAGCATTCAAGAGCGCCATATGGAAGGAAGCTCGTACAGGCTTTTTTAGGACTGTAGATTTTGCAGACCACATGTTGAGCTTCCATGTTAGCTTGCCGGCAATTGAGAACGCTTTCCCACGGCTACAGTGTGCTAAGCTGCAGGTAATCAACACGAAGCCGTAATCTTCAAACCAGGATCCCCAAACCGCAAACCCTAGAATCTTTAGAAAATGCGACAACCCATATCCAGCAACCCCCAAGCGCTAGGCCTTTAAGCCCCAAGCCCTGCAACCTAAATCCGAACCCTGAAGCCTCAACCCTAGGCCCTGAGCCCAAAACTATAGGACTTAGCCGTGTGACTCCTTACATACCCATGAGCACTTCCTTGTGGGAACAGCTGAACGGATGTGAGAACTAGAGCCCTTAGCGATATGTGGTTTCGGTTTCGGGACCTAGGGAACACCAGAGGGTCCCAAAGGGTCGGTACATATAGGCATTGGGTATTTTCCTTGGGCCGGCTTCAACAACTGTTTTGGGACGCAAGCATGTACTATGTAAATATATGTACTTTGGGGGGATTCCTTGACGGATTGCACAGGCAGCGTGTCATTCCGGGTTCGGGTTCTACGCCGGCCCTAACTAATTTCAAAATTCCGTGTAAAGATGAGGTAGGGTAAGGGGTACCCTAGTAGTCCACAAACCGGATGCCCGTTTCATACCACAATATACTACAGTTCATTTTGTGGTCACCCTCCCCCCATAGTTGTGTTCGACATCTTCATGTAGGAGGCTTCTTTCCCTGACACTCCAGGGAAACGGGAACCCTAAACCGTAAACCCTAACCCTAAGGTTTTATCCTTGGCCAGTCCCTGGAGCAACTCGTTTGGGTTGGAGGGATTAGGGTTTGGGCATGACTCCCACAGGGTTCGGGGACTGGTCACTTGCAGAGTATTCGGGTTTAGGGGTCAGGGTTTTTAATTCAGGGATAAGATGTCAGGGCACTTACGGTGTGTTTGTTTAAGTCTTTGGAAGGTCAAGGCTAGCGGTCGAGGGTTGTTTGAGGTTGGCCGGTCGGGTTCGAATGTAGAAGCCTGAATGAATGACTAGACTAGGCCGCAATAGAACAGCCATGTTATCACAGCCCCCAAGCCCTGTTTCAATTGTTTAGGCCCCTACATTAGAGAGTTCTATGAACCCTGGTTCATGTAGGATGGCAAGAATTTATTTGGTCAATGCTACCACTGCTAGTGCATTTTGTTTGGGATAGAGACATGAGATCCTCAGCACGTGAGACTAGGAGCGTGCACTGAAGATACGCAAGGCTTTTGTGATTGTAAATGGATGGCATGCAATGGTCTTGCTCTGCAGCACGCTGCAGAAAGAGTGCACCGTCGACTAACTGTTTGATCAGGATCTTCAAAGGATCCGAATTATGATAGGGGGCTATTTGCACCTCTGGGCCCCAGGAGTGTTGGACTGCATTTCCTGGCATAGGGTTAGGGAGTTTGGAGAAGGTTTACAGCTTTGGGCGTTTTGAATAGGCAATTTCGAGGAGTTGGAAGATTGGCTGAACACAGAAGGAAGCTTTTCAGCGAACTCCGTTCAAAACTTGCTCCCCCCTGCATAAACCCTTTCCCCTCTGAATAAATGTCCCCAATGGACCCATGATGGATCGCAAGAACATCCTTAACACAGTGATGCAGGGAGTGCGTCAGTTTAGGATGGAGCGCGTCTTATTTGTGGTTAGTATAGTTTTAATAGGGAATGAAGGAATGGATTCCCATAATCTAATCCCCCTATGATCCCACAGAATGTTCCCTAGAAAGCCGTCATTCACAGCGCGATGAAGCTAGCCTGGAGCTTTGAGGAGCGTTGCTCCAAAGGGGCCCAAGGCGAACTCTTTAGGCCCAGTTTGGGAGGATAAAGGGCACTTACCTCAATCCCATATCTCAAGCGCAAAGTTTCAATCAAAAGGACGGTGCCCAAACCCAGAAAGCTATCTTCTTTGTCTACAAGCCTTCTACCGAAAAGCCATCCTAGCCTAAGCGTTAAACGCCTAAATCATATGGCTAAAGCTCTGTACCTAAACGCTAAACCCTACACCTTACAAGGATAAGTCTCATGCCCACGAGGCGGTGGAACAGTCTCGGAGCAGAGGTGGAAGCAACCGTGTCTAACTGGCTTCTGCCAGCAGTGGTCGGGTTGCCGTCCGCTCGCTCGCACGAGCTGGGTCTAGGCCCTGTCGCAGTTCAGCAACAAGATGGAGCCTCGACATTCTTGTTTGTGTGGCCTTCAGGCAAGAAGCATCCTTCAATGCCAGTGGAAAGGAAAGTCTGTATCTCCCGCCTTCACCATGGCTGCATTCCCCTGAAGATGTCCTTGTCTAAGAGAGTGAATGGTAGGGCAGGAGCATGCTCAAGACGCGTCACACGTGGTCAGGCATGCACTGGTCTCCTAATGTGAACCACTTGGTGGCTATGCATGCTCCAGAAAGCTTTTGCTGGGCTTGCAGGGCTGACCGTAAGTTAAACTTCATAAGCACGGAAATACAGTGAGTTTGTATGGAATAGAACCTTTCAGGCACGCCGTTAGAAGTTTCAGTCTACTCAGGCCTGGCAGCAACTTATTCCGCATTTGCCTCTTTTTGCCGTGGAAGATAGTCTGATTGACTCCTGAGCTTTGGAACCTTGCAGTCATGTAAATCCAAGGTTCTGCAGCCCAAAGCCCATACATACAGTAAATTCTAGCATACTGTTAGAGTATACTAGAACATATTATAGTATAAGATATTATATTATGTTATTCTCCAAATATTAACCCTATAATTCAGCAAAGGCAGGGCACCAGCGACCCTGTGGCCCAGCAAATCTTTCAAGTGAGCAGCCGCTTTGTGATGTCGATCTTCTTTATGGCCCCTCGTTTCAACCTACGATTCCAAAGCATCAAGTTTTATAGCCTATATACCCATAGTTTAAAAGGGTTAAGGACTAGCAATATAGTAGGTATTTGGCAGCAGCATCTGGGGTTGATTGAGGACATCGTCTTATAAACCCTTCTTCTAACCATAGCACAGCTGCAGCATGTGGGGATCTCAGGGGAGCATGTCCTCCATTCATCGTGCCTTAAAATGTCAGGGTAAAGGTTCAGCATGCAGTGCCTAGTATAATAAACTAATAATGTACCAGAAAATAGACTAGAATAGACCTTATTATATTTTTAGTATACATCAATACTATAGGGTGCCAGGTTGAGGTTCCACTTTTTGGGCTTGGGCTTCGAGATGAACGGTTTAGGACTGTTTAAGGTTTGCATGGGGTTTAGTGGGCTGTGTGTGGATGAGATTTTGATTGTATAGTCTTTGCGAGGTATCCGGTTGGGCAGCTGAATCCGTGGGCAAATATGCTGATTCCCAAACAGGGCTCCCCGGTGAAACCCCAAAGTACTATTGCCCTGTCGTAGTGATTCCCCCGCAAAGGTACTTCAATTCTTGCACATGTTCGAGAAGCGCAAAAACACAGAAGATCAACAACCAACAAGAGGCAACACCACAAGCACTTTGCTAAGGTTTTGGCTGAATTTCTTGCTGGCATGGGCTGTCTCAGGGGTGCCCCGAAAATGCGTCGAACATGTGTTTGCTTTAGTGTTGCTGAGAGGCTTGTGGCCCAACTCGTTCTCCAAACGTTACGCAACGCGTTTCAGACTCATGTTCATCACATGGCCATGCAAACTAGATCGTGGACGGTAAATTGTGAAGCAATGTTAAAAGACTCATGTTGAACGCAGGTGTTTCTCACACCGGACTTGTTCACATTTCCAAGGTGAGCAGGCAGCAGCAGAATATCAAACTCTGAATCATCATCTCTCGGCACTGTAAAACAATCCCACCCACGCCCCTCCCCAAAGCAACGTGGAAACCCATATAGGCTTCCTCTGGAAGGACAGTAGTCTTTGCAGAGCCCCTTTTGGGCTTCCATGCTGGTTGCAAGGGGGAGTCCTATTTCATACTTGCCATCCAGTTTTTACATTTGAATGGATCGTGCTGAGGAGATGTTTGAGCAGTGACCTTGTAGGAATTGTAAGAGTAGGTGAACCGGCGTGTTTCGTGGCACTTGGACGAGGGATACATAGAGCGCTCCTGGAATCCCGGGATCTCTATGTCTTGAGGGACATCTCACCTTCTCCTGTTTCGTTAGCACAAGTTAAAACATTGAAATAAAGGTTCCCTTTTCGGGGGAATTTCGAAGACAGTCATAAGTCCCTGCAACGCTGTGCTGGGTCAATCGGTTGCGGCAACCCCCAGGACACGTCGCTCACTGCCCCGTTGCAGGCCCGCATGTCCTGTCTGCGCTCAGTGAAAGTAAACAATCATTCGGAGGGACAGGAAGACACCGCAAAATATTGTCTCTGCTGCATGCGGCTATCAGGAGGCTAAACCAGGACCAGGCATGGAAGCGCCCATCTTCTGTGATGCTTCTGTGAGGGCGCTTACAACTACTACAAATTGGTTTGTTTCGCTGCAGCCATTGGGCTTTCATGGTAATTAGGTAATTACTGTGCATGGAGGAAATTTCGGTGCATCCTAAGTGGCGGAAGTTTCCCTCCTGCGAAGGTATCTTGCTTTTCTTTCAAGCCGAGTGTGTCAGATGCAGAAAACTATTAGCCGCAGAAAGAAGATCATGGCCTAGTGCTCAAGCAGGGACTTCCACCAGCCCGTTTTAGATTCATTATTCGTGGACTATAGGGCTCAGACATTCCTCATACACGTAGAGCCTCAGAGCCAGACGGCGCATAGCACGGGGATCTAATCCCTAAACCCTATATAAACCCATTAGAGTAGTTTCTATTTTCTGTTCCATTACCCCCATAAAACCCCAATATAAACCCCCATATAACCCTACGCTATATAACCCCAACAAAGCCCTAATATTACCGCGGAGGTGCCCCTATGTAACCTCTTGAAACTTTGAGCCTTTCAGCTCAGGGCTTGGCAAAGCTTTATAGGGTTTAGGGTTTAGGGTTTATATATATATATACACAGTACTTTATAGTGTAATTAGTATCATAGTGTATTATAGTATATCATCGCATATTATATGACAGTAGTTTCCATTTTCTTTCCACTAACCCACTATTAACCCTATACTACCCTATGAAGAGAGTATCATTATTATGACTTCTATCATTCTCCTCCCAAAAAAGGCCATTGCAAAGCTAAGCCCTCACGGGACCTGCAAGAACATGCAAGAACCACCCCTGTAACTGAGTGCAGAATTTGAACTACCCTAGGTGGGTACGTAAGCAGATGCCAGCGTTGCTGATAATAATGATCCTACGAGGCTGCAGGATGTTACCTGGTTATAACTTGGGTGTTCCGTACCTTGGTATGATTCCGGCAGTGGAGAGCCTCAGCCAAAGCAGGTGTTCACTTCCATGGCGGAATGCTGGGCATACTGGAAGTTCAAGGCCAGCGGTCTGCAGTGAGAAGATATATGGGGGTGATATGTATATATACACCTGCATATAGAAATAAGGTTCTTTAAGGATATAGGGATTATATAGGAACCCGGGGTCTCTAAGTTCATAGAAGCCAGTGTTCACCTGCCCCAACAGACCCTCCCTTTTTGAAGATTCTGTCCTCTATTGTTGTAGTATATACGCTGAGAAACCACTTACGATCATGGGTTCCGTAAGGTCTACGCAGATAAACACTATAATTGTTGCATGCGCCTACGTTGGGCTGATCGGAGCCCTTGGGACGGGGCAAAATGTGCAGAGACTTTTGCGGGAGGATATAAGCCTTTCTGAATCGTTCTGAAGTCCCCACGTTATCCTCTGCATCACTGCGTCATCCAAAATATCCTATTTCTGCTGTCGGCGTCTGGAGTCTGTCTTTACAAAAAACTGAGACAAGTGTAAACTTGCAGAGAGATGTTAGGATGCGTGCAAAGTTTAACAAAAGGCTGTTCCACACATGATCGCAAGACGGTCCGCCATCTGGGCTTGCAGTAGAGGACGGACCTCTGTGTTAGGTGTTGGGAACTCTGCTGACGGTGTTGTTTGTTCCTGGGGAGCAGTGGACAATTTACTGCTGTACTCATTGTACGTTGTTTAACTTAGCTCGCTGTGAAGTACCTAAAGTTTTTATGTATATTCACATACAGGCTATCTGCACCATAATCCTGAGCGTTCCAGAAACAGGACTCTACGTATGTGCGAAGACTTCACGCAGCACATGGCTCGAGCTACGCGGCCTGAACACTCCATGGTTTCAAGGCTTCTGTCACGCCGCTGGACTCCAGTTTGTTCCGATGGTTGTGGAAGCCTGCGGAGGTGGATGGGCGCCAGCAACAGTCAAGGGGCGGGAACCGGCGGTGCATGCTGACATTGCTCTACAGCGCAAGAACACGCGCGCAGCCCTTCTGGGATGGAAGCTGGGTGAGGTGGAACTTTTTTGGGAATGACACATCTCTATAGGGACCTACCTGAGACGTTGGCGTCGGTGTGAGAGCAGCTCCATGTGGCTTAGAGTGGCACCCGAAATTATTGAGACTGCTGGGCCAAGTTGGCTGCGCTTCTACACAGAAGCCTCTTCAGTTTGTCTGCTGTGCTTGACGCCTCCCCACTTGCAGCAATGGCTTCATGTAGCTAGGGAAGATGTGGTGGTTTTGGGATGCGCTCTTCCTTCGCAAAAGCTGCGAGCATCACCGCTCGAGCTTGTCAAGGGTTTGCCGTGCAGCTGCTCGCACTGGCCTGCCTGATACCAACGATGTGGCCCGTCGCGATGTTAGGTTTGAGAACATCACCTTCCAGGGCGACACCGTCGTCGCTATCAAGCTTATTGATTTCGGCCCGGCATGCAACAGGCCTGGGGCTGACAGAAGCGTAGGGGACACTGGCCTACCTGATTCCAGAAGCCTTTCGAGGGCCACGGCCGCGCCGTGGATGTTTGGAACCTTCCGCGTGACCGGCTACTTCGCCCTTTCGGCCAAGCTGCCTTCAAAGCCACCTCGCTTCCCAGAATAGGTCCACCCTCAGGCTGATGGGTTTCTCAGCGTTTTTGTTCACCCACGCGTCCGCGCGCCCTACCGCAGAAGAAGCCTTGCAGAATGGCCCCTTCATCACCCGGAGAGGTCTTGAGAGGGCTGTGCCACATTCACCCTCAAGGCATTGTGCACCGCGACATCAAGCTCCGCAGCAGCACTCACTCCGCAGCACCAGTGGGCAGGCCGCGGGTCTGTGAAACCGTGGCTTCTGCTTTGCAATGATGCCCTGGCAGGGTAAAGCCCGGGGTGGATGCCAATCTTCAACAAACCTTAACACTGAACCCGGCTCACTAAAATGCAGGGCTTGAACGCAGCGCTTGAGGATTTTTCGGGCCTGGCCGGGTGTGTGCTACGCCAGAATCAGTTCAGTCTGACATGCGCTTTACCAGAAAGAACACGAAAAATAATCCATAGTTTCAGAAATTCCATACATACCACCCCTTCGCTAAGGCCCGAATCACAAGCTCCTAGCTAATCAATTGCAGAGGTTTTGTTAAGGGCCATGGTCTCCAATCTACTCCTGCGATAGCGTATGGGAGTTTCATAAACATAGGGCCCTCAGACTAACCCCAACATGTTATAATCTTGATGATGGGGACTCCTATAAAGGCGCCCAAAGATTTTGGAGGCTCCCTCGTTTCTCTTGTACAAAGAAGGGAAAGCGGCACGCTAAATGAGCCAGGAAACCAAAATCCACAACCGCTACGAGAAATGGAAAGCGGCACATTGAGGACTGAGCTGGAAACCCATGCGAATACAGCCCCAACGCAAAACCAACGCGTGACCGTTAGAGCAGCGGGTTGAGGGACATTGTCTGCTACCCACTACTTCAGGGGGAGATCGATGCTGTCACCTCGTTCGTTGTGGGACAAGGCCTGGCGGGTCCATTTCCAAACGTGCTAAAATTCGGGGTTAAAAGTGCCATAAACATGGGGTTAGATTTTGGGATATAGCCCATACATCAAACTTGCCAATTCCGGAAGCCCACTCCCTGTCATGGAAGCATATACCTCAAATCATAGGTGGCTTCCTCGTTTTATCATGTGGGATGTTTTTCAAAATAAACCTGTATATGGCTTCTTGGGTATACTGCTCATGTACCTCCGGCTTGCGATGCAGGATTTTTGCCAAGAGACGTTCGAGCAACAGAGGCCTTCAGCTTTTAGGGCGCGAGATCCTTTGCAAACAGCCCGTTTTATGGAAGTCACCTTATGAACTGCCTCCCTGTCGAATACAAGTTCGATTTTTGTTGTATAATATGTAAATTTGAAGCCATGTTTTGTGAATATTGTCTTCATGAAGACCTGTTATGGCTATGAATGACATATACTTGCCATGATTACCACTGTCAGTTTAGAACGGTTGCCTTTTTTTTGTTATTGTTGATGTGGTATAGCGACGAGTGCCTGTGCATGTGGGTCCGTTTCAAAAGCAGAAGATACATGCTAGACTAAGTACCGATCACGGGCCCAAGCGCTGGCAGCAGGATGAACAAGAGTCAACCCAGATGGTCCCATATGCTCGAGTACAGGAATAAAGTGAAAGAGAGTTATCTATCGTGAAGGGATGTACAGCGGCAGTATAGGGACCATGAAGGAAAATGCCTGACATGATAGTACGATCGCTGATGTGATTTGAAGTATAAATCGCAAATCCAATTCTACAATCAATACCTACATGAAGCCTTGGAGAAATTGGATCTACATGGGCAACTTGGGATCCTCAGGGCCTGAAGGACTGGGGAAGTCATGCTCTTGTTTCCGCAGGCTTACTTTGCGCTATTCTCATCGCCCTTGCCGCGGCTTTCCAGTACGCGATCTTGCGGCACCCTCCCTGCATTGTAGCTTCGGGGTTACCGGGACTCTATGGAGCCACCAATCCGAAGATTATGTCCTCAGTTCTTGTAGTATATAACCCGCAAAAATTCGGCGACGTCCCCTTGATGACTTGTTTTTTGAATATCCAGAGTTTTGACGAGACTCGGATGGTATGAATGTTTTTCATGTTGCTCAGGAGCTGCAATTGAAGACCGGTTTTGGGAGTTTTATTGGTAGTTACTGGTGGGAGTACGAACAGATGTTGTAGAATCATTTTCCTTACACGGTTTAATATCATGAAAATGTAGAGTTGAAACCTATGCAGCAATAGCCCAGGCTGCGTTATCTCCAGATTATGGGCCCTGCTTTGAATAGTTTTGCTCCTTGGGACTCAGCTTGGACCTTAGACCCTTAACCCTTTGGGGACTCCCCATGTTTGAGAAACCCCAAGGTATATCGAGGCCTCCATGGAGTCCACCGATGCAGGCACAAGGTTTGGGTGTTACGGCTACCTGGAGGTTCTTATAGCTGGCTTATGACCTAACCTAAGCCCTGAGCCCGAAACCTGCATCCCCATAAAGTTCTCGGTGGAGCTGAGCGGTCTTATCTCTGCTTACAAGGTCCCTAAGGGTCGCTGCGCGTAACTGCAGGGTCCCTCATAGGGGGGCGTTGGAGGCATATGGGGGTTTCCCGGAATCAGGGGCACCTTTTAGGGGCTCCCAGAATAAGGATTATAACCTTTTAGGGTCTATATTGGGGACTACCATATACCATCCCTCCTTTCGCGTGGGTATTGACGGTGATGGAAGATGTCGAACCTTTGGGCTTATTCGTGCCTAGAGGCTATACCCACCTGTCTGGGTACTTACAAGCATGTTTCGTATTTTGTATACTTCTCATCGAAAATCAGCTTTCCAAAAATGGGTAGGGAACCAGCTTCTTCCGGAACCCCCACCCATAGATAGGTTTATTAAATATAGGCTGCCGGGGACGACTCTAACAGGGTCTGATGTGTTTAGGGTTTGCAACTACTTGGTTTGTCTGCACTCTGAATAGTGGCAGATACAAACATGCATGAAGCTTCTATATCCCATTTGCATGCGCCTTTATTCTAGTAAACTCATATCCCTGAAGCGACAGAGCGCAAGCCTCGTTTCGTGGTCGTTGTGTGCGGCTTGAAGCCCTGAGCACTTGACGGAGACCCCAGATGCTACAACAGCTTCTATTCTTTCGCATTCTGTACAGGTAAGCCTTAACTTCCCTGTGTTTAGTAGGAAGTGGGGAATCGTTTCTGGGACTTTTTGTGTGCAGCTGTACACACTCTGCATAGGGATTGCTATACAGGCCTTCATTAATTCCCTGCTTCTCACCACGTGCCGGCAATAGCTCAATCAAGGGCTGTTCCTTACATCACCTGATGGGTCCTAGTATCATGTCATGCACGGTATTGCCGTTAAATAACCTTGTAATCTCCAAAATATGTCCTTACATACGTGTATTTATCGCTGAAAGGGTTTGTAAGGGCTTATACTTTACTTGACAGACGTACTCCCAATCAACACCATGAGCCCTAAGCTCTGGAGGTTTTATAGGCTCAAGACAAGGACCCACACTTACTCCCGCTATGATCCCCATACATGCCTGGGGCCCCTGTTTGGAGAAACTCCCATGTTCCATAATGAAGGTGTATTTGGGCCTTCTGTATACTTCTCAGGATCTATGGTCACCGGATTTCGCGAGGCAGGGCCTGCTTGCCCAATTAGTTGGAACATTTTTCCCTGAATTCAATACAATGCGGGTCCCTATCTTCGGGTTTCTGTTATAATAAGGGTCCCTATCTACGTTTCCCCCATGTTTGGGGTGAAGGTAATTTCGGGGTAGGCCTTACACAGTAATTGCTTCGGGCCACGGGCTCCCAAATACTTGCCTTTCGTCCCCAGGTATATATCATAGTTACTGTATGACTACATGTAGTAAGCCGTAAACCGTAGACCTACATCGACCCTGTGGTTAGGACAGTCTGATCAAAACGGAGGTTTGCAAGATTGCTTGCCCATGTTCGGGGTCCATCCACCGGCATGTTTGGGGGCATATTCGACCCTTAGCGAGCTCTTCTTCAATTGGCTGTGTTGCTGTTAAAGAATGTAAAATAAGTTACCATACTGAGTATATACGTATATAGTAGTTCTGATATGGTTTCCCCAATATAGTAACTTAAATTAAGTACTGGCTGGATTCTGGACTGCACAATGAAGGCACATTCGTTGAGGTGCGAGGCGTTCTTCTTTCAATGTTGGTTGTTGTTTTTTGTTGCGTGATGCGCGAGTGAAGGCAACAAGAAGCCAGAAGTAGAAAAGTGACTGAAGTGACAGAAAGTGAATTGAATTGGTGTGTACTTTCACCTCTCAACTTGTAATAGAACCCTCAAGAAGACGAATGAAAGGAAACGGACGACTGATGATAGGAAAGAGACAGAGCTCAAGCGGGAATTCTGTCCCATTTCCTGCTTTAGGACCCTAAACCTAGAAAGCCCTGTACTACAGGAAATAGTCCACCAATTGCGAACACCGTGACAATTATTCTACTGGGGTCCTAGTAAGCCTTACCCGCTAGCCAAGGACAAACATTTCAGACGCTTAGGGTCTAGAGTCTCTTCTATTTGAGGGAAATGGTAACAGTCGTAGTAAAGGACCTCATCCCTTTCGTCTATTATCCTTATGCAGTTTACTTTCTGGCACGTAACGTCACCTGTAGCCCTGATGCCAGTGATACCCTAAACCCTGAACGCTTAACCTGCCCTGGAACGAGAATCGAATACTACACGTGCAGGTCTTGCGGGGCATTTGCGATGGAGAGGTTCTCCTTGACCAAGACTTGAGGACTCCCACATGGTTTGTGGTTGGTTGTCGAGCGTCTGAAGGGCACTTCCATTTGGGTAATTGCAAGGTTGTTACCCCCACGAGAAGCGTCGAATAAGGGTGATGGGGCTAATACGGACCTTTTTAAATGCCGCCTTCCCCACGCAACAACGACTTCCGATGACCTCTGCATCATAAACAAGGCAGCCATGTTTCGTATACCTTCAACAAAACCTGTTGTTTGATGCACCAATATCCTTGAAGCAATAAGCGCCAGAGGAAGAACCGCCCATCACGCTGACTTGCTTACCTCGCCCCAATCTGCGGATGCGTTTAGAAATGCACGGATTTGGGAGCCAGCATTTTTTAACCACCTGATACGGTAGTCCGGCTACTGACTTAAAGGCATGAGACCTGAGGAAGGGGGTGACGGTATGAGCCTTTAGTTACACTGATATATACCCCACAGATACTTGTTCAGCAGGCCCCGCAGTAATCCCTCAACCTCACCTCTCTAATCTAACCAACATTCATGTTTTAGTGGCCCCATGCCCATGTATATACCGTCTAGTCTCCCACCATATGTAATCAAGCCTTATGTAAGCGTACCCACCTGGGTAGCCCCAACTAAAAACCCTAAACCCTAAACCCCTGAACCCTCAAACCCTAAACCCAAAACCCTAGACCCCTAAACCCCTTAACCCCAAAAGCAAGCATGCCAGAGCTTAGCAGGATCCAGGGTGAAGCTCCCTGCCTACAACACATCCTCATGTCCAAAAAAAGCCCCCTGGCTGTTGCTAGGGTTTAGGGCTTAGGAGTTTAGGGTTTAGGGTTTAGGGGTTTAGTGTTTAGGGGGGCCATGGTTTTTTTTTTTCAAAGGGTTGGC
>CAJNIZ010043264.1:11566-26610 GCA_905231905.1 Symbiodinium pilosum
GTATATTGGGGTTATATAGGGAAAGGGGTTTGGAGTGTTTTGGCCTTCTGTGCTTACACTTTCACCATCATGTTTTGGTACTTCTATGCCTAGGCTCTGGTACCTTGATCATAAGAGTACTCAGGGGCTGATTAGGGTAGAAGCCTAGCCATTCGAACAGTGCCCGTGGGATGTGCAGACTTCCAAAGGGTTGCCTGGGTCCCGGCGTTGAGGTATACTGGAAACACGACATTCAAATCTATTTCAAGACCATTCGGGATTTGATCTGCGGCGTCTGAAGGAAACTAATGCTTGCATGAGATGCAAAGTTACTAGCAGACGGCTTTCCTCCTTCGAAGCAGGACATTGTTCACTGTAGGGCAAATGAATTAGTAAATGAGTGAGAACACCACTGTAGAAGAGTACTGGCAAGAATGAATCGGCTGCCAATTCGCCTCATTCCTCCGGGATGTTAGCCTCTTGCTCGGCGCCATCACCACCCGACCTTTGGGTTGGGGTTACCCACTTGAGACACGAGGATCCCAGACATCAGAAATGGGGTTTAAGGTTCAGCGCTTAGGGTTTACCCGCCTGAGACACGAGGAACTCAGACATCAGAAAGAAGACTCAGGCAAGTAAGATTTGGCTAGGTGACCCCCATTATTAACTAAGCCCTGACACTTCAACATAACCCCTAATCAGTTCTATGTACATATCGCCCCTACAATCCCTTGATAACCCTACCCATTTCCTGTGTAATCTGTGTAAGGTAAGCGAGGATGATTGGCAGCTGGTGCTGCTTTGGGAAGCTGATGCTTGGTCGTCTACATAGGGGCTATATAAGGGAATAAACGGGTATAAAAAGGTATAAAAGGGAACGTATGAGGCCGTATGAGGGTTGCACAGGGATTACATAACAAGTACCTCAAGGGTAATACAGGGGTCATACGGCTCTATCATCACGGGGCCACTTTAGTGCAAATGAGATTGCTTGGGCAGAAGGAGACTTCTACGACTCTACAGCTTACAGGACACCACGAGTCTCAGAAAGGGAGAAGAACAGGAGCCGGCAGCTGAATGAGGTTCGCTACGAAAGCTGTAGGCACAAGACGCCTTCCATGCTTCCTTGACGAACAAGTCCTGATTTGCGAGCCCCACAACCCCCTCCACCGTACTTAGCTTACCGGTTCTTATTAGGGAATAAAAGGAACATAATCCCTATATAAACCCCACAATAGTACGTTCCCATATTCCCGACTAAGAACCAGTAAGTTAGGAAGCAAGGATACTTCATCAGACCCTCGCCTGCGACCACGGAAGTTCGGATAGATTCCAGGCAGTTCCTCCTCTCATCTCTGAAATTTTCTCCCGGGAAAGGAGCAAGATATGCCCGAGACTCTTTCCTCCATCCCGAACTTCACACCTCAAACACTGGATCGTCAACCATAACCCTTCCCCCGAATCGGGATCCCGGCGACCAGCCCATGACCCGCACTTCAGGCCCGTAGGCGCGAAGCAATGCCGACCTCTTCTTACTGCGGCTTGGCTTAGTAGGGAGTAAGAGAATGTGATCCCTGTTGAATCCCCATATATTATCCGCACATGATATATTCCCTAAAGAATCCCCATATAATCTCCACATAGTATATAATCCCTATAGAACCCCTAATATAACCCGCACAGGATATAATATCCTTGTTCCCCATTAACCTCTGATAAGTCTTGTGGGGCTTGGGATGCAGGGATAGAAGGAATGCAAAAGAATTAGCTAGGTTTTGGGTTTAGGTTTAGGGCGCATAGGGAAGTTTAAGGGTTTAGGGTTTAGGGCTACATCCAGGGTTTAGGTTTACATAGAACGAAGCACGAATACCAGCCCTTTCCAGACAACCTGGCCTTTGCAAGGTGGGGTGTCGGTTCCATGTGAGTTTGGGGGAGGGTAGAGTATACGATGTAGTGCCTTGGGGTTCTGTGAGGGACTGTAAGCAGAACCCCCCCAGCTGAAACTACCCCACTCTGATGACAAGCATTGCCTGAACAACGTGTTTACAACTAACAGCCAATTCTGGTCGAGCGAGCGGACTGATCAAGACTCGTGATTGCCAAGCTCCTGCAAGGCTCTTAGCCTAAGACCTACCTGCTGCACGTTGAGGTCTATGCGAGGTACCCTATACCGCATTTGTGCAAGGAATTCGAGTTTTTGGTGGCGTTTAAGGTTTAGGGGATTTGTAATTCTTAGATCTACAGTTTGAGGTTTGACGTTTAGGGCTTTGGGTCTATGTTTCTGGGCTTTTCTGTTAGCCCTGCTTGCATACGTAAGCTGAGAAGAATTGAGCAAGCCCGGCCGCCACACAAAACCCAACCGCTCCTCCCTCCAGCGCCGAACATACACCAGTCTAAATGAAAAACATGAACAATTCCCAATATTCATCCTGAATCCCCAGACAAATGCCAAATTCCCGAAGTCTCAAAAGATGTAATCCGTAAGTATGTCCTTCAAAGCCCCCCCAAAAACGCCCAAACCTGAGCTAAGGGCTCCGGCGCTCCTTCGCTGATCGTCGTCTGCGGCTGCAAGTACCAGGCTACACCGCCTCAGCAGATAAGCAGCTGCTTGATTGAGGATTTAGGGTTTTGGGTTCAGGGTTTGGGCTTTAGGGTTTGGGGTCTAGGGTTTTGTGTTTGGGTTTTAGGGTTCGGAGGCTTCAATCTGGGCTCTGGGCCAATGACCTTTCCGTCTTCGAATTCCTGCTTTCTACCCATAAATCCTCTCAGACACCACCGTAGCTCCTCCGAAGCGTCAGTCCCTAGGAGAAGCTTTTGGTTCCAACCCCAAATTGTAGACTCGTGCGCGGGGCTTCTTCACTTTTAAGCGCTCATCTTCCGCCTGGCGATAATCCACGCAACCTTAGGCCAAGCGTTTATCTTTGAGGTTTTCGACTCATCTTCCGCATGGCCCTGTTTGATGCATGACTGCACTCTATCTCTGCTTACCCAACATCGATTCAGAAATAAGTTTCCTCGAAAATGCAGCCAGTCGAAAGGTGTAGGGGCGGTATGAATGCATAGGGGTACTCGTGTGAATAACGCCAGGGCTCAGTGTTTGGGGTTTAGGGTGTGGAGCTTCCACAGTATTTGGCAATCTTGAACAGACACCGCAGGAGTAAAACTTGCATCAGTACATACAAGAACCACAAATGGAATAGGAATTAAGCGAGTAGTGACATGAACGATGGCAAACCTTAATCTGCAAAACCCGCACCCTAGTAAACGTTAAACTCTGGAACCTAAACCCTAAGCCCTTAACCTAGATACGGTAGTCTCCCAACATAGGGGACCCCAATATAAACCCCAAAATACTATAATCCCTATCATAGGACCCCAAAAAGGTAGCCCTAATTTTGGGAAACTTCCATATCTTGACCATAGAACCCTAAACCCTAAACCCATTCCCTAGTCAGGGTTTAGGGTTTAGGGTTTGGACACCATTATTAACAAACCCCTCCTTTTTAATGGGACTTGATGTTAGGATCCCTATTATAATCCCTATTGAGGGTTTTTTTAAGTCATGGGTCTACATTCAACAGCAGTCACCAAACACTGAATCCCTACACCCTAAACCCCAAATCCCTAAGCCCCACTTCCTGAACCCCAATCACTGAATCCTAAAAGCTGGGACCCTAAGCTTCACACCCCAAAAACCCTCGTGCACGCCCTAATCCCTAAACCATTACAACCTAAAACCTCACATCGCCGGAGGCCCGCACCCGGCCATGGCACTATTCCCACAGAGAAGTCGCGGCCCTCAGTTGGGGGACCTCCGAAGACGTTTTGGGTTTAGAGTTTAGGGGCTTAAGGGCCACACGGTCTTGGGTTTAGTGTTTGGAGTTTTAAGGCTTAGGTTAATCACCAAGAGTGATACCGGTAGTTCTATTGGGGTCCCCACATCTTCCTGTGGTACCACTACTACCGGGTGGGGGGACCCAAGGTTTGCAGTTGAGGGTGCGGGTGCATTGCTAAGGGTATTGACGTTTTGGGATACCTACAGATACCAAGAAGAAGGATCCCAAAGTGCGGGGGTTGGGAGGAACCTTCATTCCTAGAAGTGGTAGAACTAGGAGGTTTAGGCCTGAGCTCAAAAACATCATGGGGTAGAAGTTTACAGTCTTCTGGTCTTGGGCTTAGCGTTTAGCAGTGGCAAGAGGGATGGATTGATTGGATAATTCGGCGGGTTTGTGGATTTGAGGCTTGGGCTACATTTTGCGCCAACACCCGAGAGCCGATTGCACCTTGATCGAGGAATATTCCCTACATTTCGGCTTTAGGGTTAGGGGCCCTACATGATACTGAGATCCGGAATATGACTTAGGTTCTGCTATATTCCTTGATCAAGGCGCCGGGGTCTCTGAGCGGGGCGCAATTATCTGCTTCAAGTGCACACGTCGGCCCAACATTTGCTTGCGTCTCGTTTATGGGACCGTTACTGTCACCAACCCCCTGGATTCCCCCCTGTGTTTAAGGTTGGCTAAGGCTAATCCGGGGGGAACCAAAAGGGGAGAAGTACAAATTGAGTGCCGCCCCCCACCCGGTAACAGGCTGTATATAACTCGATTATGTGTGTATATATATATAACTATATTATATGTGTATATATATAACTATATTATTCTATGTATATGTATATATATTATCCAACTTTTACAGAGTGCGGGCAATACTCAAAGTATAGAGGAGGGTCTGCTGGTCAATGTTCTTTGGCAAGTCTTCGGAATGAAGACGCCGACTGTGCTGCAGGGGCTGACTTTGTAACAAAGTGGCTTTACCCTGCTTTTTGCAATGATATTAATAGTAGTAACAAGAAAAGCAATAATAACCGCAACAAGACATGTTTTCATTTTTGCAAACTTGACATAGATTCACAAAGTACGCAGAAAATGCATAGGAAAGACCAAGGGAATCTATGTCTAGTCCGACATTCAAAGCAGCCGTCTTGGATCACCAGCTTTACCCCATAGATCAAAACCCTAGACACTGCCAAGCGTGGTAATACGGAATAGTTAGGCGTCCACAGGCTCTTGTCTCTGAATATGGTCTAACGGTCAAGCAGGACGAATGGAAAGCACGATTGAATGTGACGTTGCAACTGTTGAAAGTCTCCTCTGCTCCTCAGCTGACTCATCCTAAGCACTTAACACTTCGCAACCCTTAAGCCTACAACTCCGAGCCTTAATCCAAACGGTTTAGGGTCCAGAGTTTGTTAAACCCTAAACCCAAGATTGTAAACGGTGGATTTCAGACGAGAAGCAACCGCTAAAACAACACGAAAAAGTGATTGAAACGCCCAATATTTCGCCTTTGGGGTGGGGAGCATAATGGTTGGCCAACCCTGGATTCTCCCAATATTTTCTGCATAACTGCATCTCCCTCTGAGCATCCAGCCCTGTATACGCCTGAGAAGCCCTTGTAAGGGGATCCCTAATTTCCATTTCCTTCAGGGCTCTTCCAGACCCGATGCCTTCTTGCGGCGTGCTCTGCGTCATCGAAACATCCAGCCAATCCCACAGCCCTGCAGGCACTCAACAGGATTTCAGGTTTGTGGCTTTCGGGTTTAGGGTTTTAAGGGGTGCTAAGAAATGAAAACCAGCTCACAGCTACGTAGAGAAATGGCTTTGTAAACAATGCACCTCCTTTCCTGCATTCTCCACTTGGAAACTCATGGATATCTATCACCTGAAAGATACCCGCGCCCGTACTGCCAGATACTGTGTACATGATATCAAGACCTGAAATTCTGCGGAAAAAACCTACTCCCGGGCAGAGATCACAAACATGTGGCTTGATGGCCCTGCTTTCTGTGCCCCTGAAATGCAAAAGGACCCTTCCCACTTACTTAAGTGTATTCATATGGGATAAGATTTGGATAAGATGTCGTAGTTTGGACGAATACTGGCATATTGGAACACGAAGCTTCTTCCACATAATTGACCGCCTTTGTTAAGCAACGCGCTTGCATTATCAAACAATGACGCAGACTCCACAAGCAAAACATAGACGAAGATCAGAACACCTAGCTTCTTGCACCCCTTTGCTGGATTTGTTTCGCATTGTGTTTGCATTACCAAAAAACGGGGGAGGTTGAGCAGTGCGCAGCCCCCCCCCCCCCAATTTACAAACAATGGACGAAGATCGCAACCAGTAGCTGCTTTGATCGGATTCTTTGGCATTGCGCTTGCATTACGAAATAGCCAGGGGGGGTTGGGGGCCCCCATTTGCACAAAGTGGACGAAGATCTGAGTGCGTAGTCTTGCACCCCTTGTGATGGGACTTATTAGCATGCTGCTTGCATTACGAACCAGCCCCCCATTTGCAAAACATGGACGTTGGATTTCCTAAATTTGAAACATTCGTAGCTTTTCAGCCCACATGCTGTAATTTATAGCATTCGTAGCCTTTCAGGAGCCACACGCATGGCAATTGGCAGTGTTCGTAGCCCTTCAAAAGCCTCGAAAGGAACTTCCAGTTGTGTGGGCTTTTCAAAAACTCCGAATGCTGCAAATGACAATATTCTTTGCACCAAATGAAACACAAATATTGTAACTTGCAGTATTCCTAGCCTTTCAAAAGCTCCAAATGCTGTAATTTACAGTACTCGTAACCTTCCCAGAGCCGCAACCGCAACGCCGGAGAACCAGGGGACCTAAGGACCACGAGACCGGAGGACCCCCCCCTAAATCCTAAAACCTTCCGTCCCCTTAAGTAGATAGAATATGGCCTTGGGTATATTGAAATAAGATCCCCATATACCCCATATTCAATCTACCTCAAGGGCACTATAAACCCTAAATCTTATATCTCCCTATAGACCCCTTTCAAGGGACCTCTACCATTTCCGTAAACCCTAAACCCTAAACCCTATGGTCTTCATTTTTTCGGCCTGGCTCTTCATCGTCTACCTCTCCCTGGCTCGCCCTGAAGCGCTGCACCTCCTCCGGCATGGTTTAGGGTTTTGGGTTGAGGGTTTAGGGCTTAGGGTTTAGGATTTAGGATGCAGGGTTTAGGATTTAGGATTTAGGGTTTAGGATCTAGGGTGTAGGGCTTGCAGAATTTGTATAATGTTCCTGTCCAAGATTTGCTTTTGCCGTTTGCTCCAAACCTACGGTTTTGGCCGCTAAGGGTCCTGGAGGCACCCTGGAAGCCCTCTGGAAGCTTAGAGGTCCTCCGGCATTCTGCGTGACGCCCTACAAACTGGACCTAACCCCAAATCCCTTGGGTTTAGGATTTTGGGTTTAGGGTTTTGAGTTTAGGGTTGGGGTTTAGGGCTCTTACTTTGGGGCCCCTGCCACATAAAGGATCCACATGAAGGAAATAAGAGGCTCCTCGAGGAACCAGGGTTGCAGCCATGCCTGGCTGAATGTCAACATTTGAGTTTAGGGTTTAGGATTTAGGGTTTAGGGTCATTTGAGTACTTTTTTCTTGGTGGTTGAACCTAGTAAGATTATATCCCTTATATAAAATACTCTACCCCAAAAGGGGGATATAATCTTACTCTATATTGGGTTCCATAGTATCCCCAAATAAAATACTACTCACATGAGGCCTAGGGTTGAGGGCCTATGATAGTGGGTGTTTGTTACGCAGCCCCCCAGATGATTGGAGAACCAACTGAAAGCTGAGGGGAAAACGAAATGGAGAACTGGGAACTATCGACATGTAAACAGGACTTGGGGTTTCTGACTTTAGGGCTCGTGGCTGAGAAAAACATGTTGATTGGGGTTCAGGGCTTAAGATTGAAACCCTCCTCTGCAACTATCGGGCTATCGATAAGCTTTTGAGAACGATTACACCGCTTGGTGTCCAAGATCAGAGCAGGTGACCTTATTTCTGTTCCAGACACCTTGCCAACCACTGTCTGGGCGTGTATCCGGGCTACCAAACTGGTGTGCATCACGCCCACATTCACACGGATACACACAACGCTCCCGCTGAGTTGCAAGGAGGTCTTTGCCCACAGCCTCGTACTCCCCAAATTGGCACAGTGTAGGAATACATAACTTTGATCCCTTGCTAGTCTTCCTCCTCCAAAGTCTCTTGCTAGTTCTTGACGCCGCCGCAAGCCGACAATCTGAACCTTGAACTCAGAGCTTGAAAGCCCTGAACCCCTCGGTCGGTCAGTTGCAGTCGTCTTCCTGCCAAATGAAGTTGGATTTTGTTTCGTTGAACCCCCTCTAAGGAATTTGGTAGTTTCCCAAAATAATGGGACCCCAATATAGACCCCAAAATATTATAGTCCTTATTATTGGGACCCTTAAAATGGTACCCTTAATTTTGGGAAACTCCCATTTAGACTCTAGCTCAAACAGGGACTTTCGGAGGTTCAGCCAAAGCCTCCCTGTCACGAACCCCATGACGTCAACAGCTACTTCCTCCTTCGGTTTAGGGCTTAGGGTTTAGGGTTTAGGGTTTAGGGCTTAGGATTTAGGGTCCTCCTTGGGTTCACATTCTCCACAGCACACGCGCACGCCTACTTTGAAGTAGAAACTGGAAGTTAATCCATCCTTTCGCGGCGTTCTGTTGCAAGGTTGCAGACAAAAACCCTGAACCTCTGCACCCTGAACCCTGAACCACTCAAAGCTAGCCGTGAAGCCTCAAGCCCTAAACCCTGAACCCTGAATTGCCCTGTGAACTCAGCTTCTTGGCACCTTTCTTTTCCGCAAACGTTGCGGAATCTGCGTGACAGTCAGAACATAGAACTATCCTGCTGAGGACAGCGGTAACAGGGACGATAGCTGTACTGGTCAAAACTTTCAGCCCTAAACCGAATAGCCTCTACTCCTATCGAAAGCAAACAGGTTAACCCTTCGTGTATATACTCTTCGCAAGTGCTCAAATACAGTGGGGACAGATCTGTTGTCCTGGAATTCTTTATTTAATACTTACGGGAGGGTAAGAGACTTATACCCATCAGCAGCAAGCTTCAAAGGCAAGAACAGCCTCTCAAAGGGCTAGGGTAGGTTTGAGGGCTTCGTATGGCCAGATAGGGATCCTAAACCCTTAAACACTATAATGATTATGGTTAAAGGCGATAAAAAATCACAATGAAGTTCAAGCTAACCCTGAAGGATGACGCCTTCCTCCACGGCCAAACCGCTGCCGTGCAGTAGGCAGCGCCTGGGTTCAGGCATATGGGGAGTTGTTCCAAAGGTCCCATTCAGGCAGGGACCATTGTGATTACACTTCCTTGAAAGGGGATCCTAACCAAACAGTGGCCATTCTGGGGACAGGCTTTTGAACAATTACCATATCCTCGGCAAGCGCCAGAATCTTGAAAGCACGGACCTCACAGAGTTTCAAAGGCTAGGCATCAGAGCATGCAGAGGTTCAAACTTATAAGAAAACTTTCCAAGCAGTTTCGTGGATAGGGTACAAGTCCTAACGTTTCAGGTGGCAACCATTGCTTCCGGCCTTCATGGAAACCATCAGATACCCTGAAGTCACCCGTAGACGGCTCGCGCCAAGATGAGAAGACCTTGCTTCCCCTCACACATGATGGACTATAAGGAAGTCCATGCCCACCTGTTTAAGGTGTAGGCTATAGGGCTTAGGTTTAATGTGGTCAAATTGAGGGTGCCCTTGGGGACCCTAGATCCCTAGGATTATGTTGGACCATTACTTATGAGAACCACTCTTAATGTTTATCTTTGGATAGCGAAAAAACACAAGCACCCACATTATCGGCAGTAGCTCAAACGCTTCTACAAAAAGAACTGGATTGAACAATGTGTACTCCACTGTGAAAAAGAGTGAGAGGGTGGCCTTACACCTTCGTACATCAGTACTGTTCCTAGTAATCAGGGTTTGGCTCCGCTATTGATCACTTGGGAATGCGAAGGTCTCCTAAAGTAAGGGTCCCCAAAAGTACTCCCGATCTACTAGAACCCTTATTATGGGGATGTCTGGGAAAAACCCTTTCTGTTAACCTATCATGAATGGAAGGGGGTGACAAGGATGTATTCTACCAAGTTCAGAGCCAGAAAAGGTGTAAACAAGGTCCACGGCAATAATAAGGGGGTGACAATACTACGTGCTGTCTGCCCGAAAATATCTCAATTTCAATAGATATCCTTCAACTTGTACTACTAGTACTACGAGCTGCGCTGCCTTGTCCTACCCCTACCCACTGGTTTACTGTTGCGACCCCCGCCCTCTCTGGTGAGGGGGATTCTTCCTTGTCAGGTTAACCGCATGCTAGGAAACCCTGATTCCTGTAAGCCCCTATCTAAACCCGGGTTCCATCCATTTTGCACGTGATTCTCCATTACAGTATTGCGTAAAATCCTTAATATTCTACATATCCCTATATGACCCCATATATATATATATGTATGCAACCATATCTCCCAACATAACCCCTATGACCCTACACCCTGAGCCTTGTATATCCCTAGATAAACCCATAATACAAAATAGCGGGGGCTCTTCAGGGCAGGTTTCTCTGATGGATTCTTCACGACAATCCCTCTCCCAAATAATGAACCTCCCACCCCTGTTAAGAGTACCCCCAATATGGGGGTTTCCCAAAATTATGGTTACCTGTTTTGGGGGTCCCCATAATAAGGACTATAGTATTTTGGGGTCTATATTGGGGTATCCGTTTTTTTCGAAACTACCATATAGTATCATGATATACTAGGGGGAACCGTGATAATGAGGGGATCGTGAAAAGCTCCCATTTCTTGCGCCGAGCTCAGTCGCACTGTTACCCTGCAACCTTCCAAGGCTAACCCCCAAACTTGGAGGCTCTTCAACACTGAAAGCCCTTACTGAACAGGAGACGACAGGCAGACCCCAGACCTTCATTCAAGAACACTAGAAAGCCGCGCACCCCGGCCTATCTGGGCTGCTGCTAAAGAACCTGAATCAAGATTACCAACATATGTATGTATCTATATAGAATATGCTACGGCTTGCGTGTACTAGCAACTTGGCTTTCAATTCCCTATCAGTAGCCTTAAACCCTAAGCCCCAAATCCTAAACCACAAACCCTAAACCCTGAACCCTAAACCCCAAACCCTAAACCCTAAACCCCAAACCCTAAACCCTAAACAGAAAGAAAACCTGGCCACTGCAGCCTGGCTGCAGCGGGAAAAGCCTGAACCCAGGTCGGCGGCTTTTCGAACCTTGCTAAGGAGGAGTTATGTGAAGAAGGGTGTGAACTCCATAAGGGGAGGGGGGGAGGTTGGCTATATAGGGGATGATATAGGGTTTAGGGTTTAGAGTTTAAGGTTTAGGGTGTTATATAGGGGAGCAATTCTATAGGGTAGTATTATAGGGGCTATTACGAAGGATACTAGGGGTTCAGACTTTAGCTCATGCTGGTAATCATTCAGGCCTTTATGGTATCCAAGGGAGTCATTTGGTTGAGGGCTTTTGGGTTTAGAGCTGAGGTACGCATACCTAAGAGAGGAGGGGGTTGTTGCTTGAGAGTTCAGGACTTTTCTGGGTTAGAACCTTGGGGTTGAGGTAATCCAGGGATCCCAATACCCCATGATTCAAGGACATGCCCGTATAGGGGACCCTTGTATCATTTAGGGAACATTCCGTAACTAAGGGGTATTGAAACTTGCCAAAGGATGTTGATCAATGCTGGAGATCCTTTACTGGGAGTCTCTGCCAGTAGGGTTAAGTACCGCACTTTCGGTGGAACAGGGGGACGCTTGTCATTTTGGGGTCGACAACAATCTGCTGTTGACAAATTACATAAAGTAATGTGTCGCACATGTTTAGCAGGTAAATGAGAGACATCTTTGTGCCAGGCCTACACGTGAAGTTGTGAATCTTTTGCCAGTCCTCATGTCAACTTTTGTCAGAGCCCGCCAAACGCGGAACTACGAGATGAACCTCAAGCCCAGACTGTCTTGCTTGCGCTGGAGATTCCTGGACCCTCTCTCGAAAATCCTACTTATTCTGCGGGAAAGTAGCTTGAAGTGCCGATCTCTTGAATTTTTCCCGCCATGTTTGCATCCTGGGGCCGTGGCAACCTCCCGTTGGTACACCCTCACCAGGCGTCCAAACCCTGGCTTTAGGCTTGGGCAGTTCAAGGTGCTTGAGGGCCTGCGCTTGTTACGACCTAGGATTTGGGGGTTTCCCAAAGTTAGGGGTACCTTTTTGGGGGGCCCAATAATAAGGACTATAGTATATTGGGGTCTATATTGGGGTCCCCTTAATGTTGGGAAACTACCATTTGGGGTGGGGGATCCTATCTGTCTCAAGAAGTACCAGCATCATTTGCGAGGCCCCGCTCTAGGTACCTTATACCATAGGGTTCAGGGTTCAGGGGGTTATATAGGGAATTATATAGGGGATATATTGGGATAATGGAAAAGAAAATGGAAACTACTATTTGAGGTTTAGGGTTTAGGATTTAGGGTTTAGGGTATATGAGGAATGTAAAAGTAAAGCGCTTCTACTTAGGTGCCTGTTCTGGGTCTTGTAGTGTTGGGGATGTAGCGCCATGTGTCCCTGGACCCGGTGTGACTTTACATCATCCCTGCCTCCAGAAGATACTAACCCCCTAGAAGGCATGCGCCTCCGGCCCTTTGAGTGTATACTTTGCCGTCTCACTCTTGCGCTGCTCTCCTTCGCCTGAAGCCTCACAGCTGCATCAACACCCACAACGAATCTAGGAATGTGCGTGTTCGATAAAAGCACAGCTCAACTACCATCCACTCCAATAGCCTTTCAAGGTGTTGCGCGGAAACTAGGCACCAAAGATGAAAACACTCCGTGCCTAGGCGCTCGATCTTCGCCTGTATAGGGCAGGCTTCGGCTTTTTCACTTCATACAGTACCTCTAGCAGCTCAACCAGAACTGTGACCTCGTACTGCTGGTACTGATACTGCTCAGCACTACTCGAGATGCTCCTGCCCTGCCTGCTAGTGGTGGTGCGGCGGCGGTGGTGGTGGCGGCGGCGGTGGCGGCGGCGGTGGCGGTGTCGGTTGTGGCGGTGGCAGCAGTGGTGGCGGCGCTAGCGGCGCTGGCGGTGCTGGCGGTGCTGGTGGTGCTGGCGGTGCTGGCGGTGCTGGCGGTGCTGGCAGCGCTCGCGGTGGTCGCGGTGGTCGCTGTTCACATCCCAGGGACCCCTGATAAAGAATGGATCCCAACCTTGCAAAGACCAACCTCAACCCCACAGTGACAATAACATCCTAATGAAACCTCATATATTCTCCGCAACTGCTGCAATGGGTATCTGTCTCCCCTTTCTTTGAAGCTTGACAGGTAGCCACAGGTGGTGCTCAAAGTCGGTGGACAAGCTACAGTAGGGCATATGTTATGCATGAGATCCAAGCCCTAAACTCTAAGAGCTAAAGCTGCAATGCCGAACTCCAGACCCTACACCCTGAACGCCTGAACGCTGAAGCCTCAAATGCGGAACCATGGTATTAGGGAGTACTGGGTAGCTTGGACCTCCTCAAAAAGAAGTCTCGAAACCTTGCTTCACACTCTCGGCCCCCAGTATAGGGTTCCCAAGAATGGTACAAACCGTAAATCCTTCCTACAACCCCTATACGGGGGTACCCAACTTTGGGCAACTCAAAGGAATCCCGGGCCTCTGGCACACGAACCGCCAAGGCGAGGAGAACTTGGGCGAGAACCTCCTCAAAATGGGAGCTTCGGGCGCAGAGTCTAGCATTTTCAGAATCCTTTCCCCACTCACAGACATTCAAAGGATTTTTTGGTAGATGTCAGGAGCATTCAATGAATCAGTACTAAGGGAGCACTGAGGAGTGGTGGTGGACTGCCAAAATGGGAGTCTGGGTTTGAGACTTACAGGGTTTTGTGTCTAGGGTTTAGGGTTTCCTGTTTGGAGTATACTGCCCCAAAAACCTTCAACGCCCTCCTCCACGAAAAATGCTTTACCAGGACTGCTTCCTTCGAGAGTATAATATAACACTCTAAAAGAATCGTTAGTTGCTAAAGCTTTACAGTTCACCCAATAACCCAAATCTGTGCAACCTCAACTGGATGGAGCTGCCTGCAAATGCGTAATATAGGAGCCTTTCGCATTAGAATAGGGCTTCGGGCGGCAAACTAAAGTTAGCTGAGGATAAGAGGAGCTAACAGTAGTGATTGCTCAGGAGTATTCCTCAACGCCCAGGTCTCTCCCAACTCCCCAAATAATAAGAAATCCTTATGTATTGCAGGGACGCTAAGAAAAAACAGCCCGTGTTTTCTTTCACGTGTTGGAAACCCCTAATCCCTAGACTCTATTCGTTGAAAAAATATGTATACGTATTCAACACCTATGTATCCCTAGATAATCTCTATATGCCCCCATTTTCCCTTTTTGGAGGACCCCACAGTGATGGCCCCTGCAGGTCCATCTCTTCTCGAAGACTTTGCTCGGCCGCCCTGACGAAGCGAACACCGGAAAGAGTTTAGGGTTTGGGGTGTCGGGATTAGGGTTTAGGGGTTCTGGATTCAGGGTTTAGGGTTTGGGGTCTAGGGTGGGAGCTAGAAGGATGATAGGGGTTCTAACGAGGGGGAACACAGACAGGGCTGAAAAGAGAGGAGCAAATGAGAGATATTTGGGAGACAGCACCCAAAACCTGGAACCCTAAGCAAGGGGCCATAATACCACCCACCCAGAAGTACCCAGCCAGGAGCTGATAGGGCGCAGTAAGGCCTAATAGGGTTCTAAATTGGGCGAGGGTAGTGTTGAACAAACCGAAGAAACCATCAATATCCCTAAACCCTAAACCCTAAACCCATATAACCCCAATATAATCCCAATATAACCCTAATATAACCCCAATATCTCTTTTACAAAGTCTTCCCATGATTTGGAGCATCCTGAGGCCAATCAGGACTCCGCTTTAAATTTTGTGAGGTTTAGGGTTTAGGGTTTAGGGTTTAGGGTGTAGGGTGTAGGGTGTAGGGTTTAGGGTTTAGGGTTTAGAGCGAGGACGGCCAGGCCGGCCTGTGCAGGCAGGCCTGCAATGCACCTTCTAACATGCGAGGGATTTGGGGGTTTCTCAAAATTAGGGGTACCTTTTTGGGGTCCCTATAAGAA
>CAJNIZ010043264.1:26617-42578 GCA_905231905.1 Symbiodinium pilosum
TTTTGGGAAACTACCATTTCTCATCATCGCTTTGGGAGGTGCTGGTGCCCAGGTGGCACCGACAAAGCCAGGGTGTGTGGGATCCGTCGCGGAACAAATAAAACTTGCCCCAATGCTTCCCCAAAAAAAAAACTGAGAGATCTAAGGGATTCCAGCTTCTGGCCTTCTTTGCAGATTTTCAAGGTTTTTAGGATTTTCAGGAATTTACTCAAAGGCGGATTTTCTGAAAGTCTGAAAGTCTAAAAGCCATGTGTTCAGAATGAAGGGTTTCCAAGAGTTTGCAACATCGAAAAGGTCCAGCTTCTCTCAATCTGGTCACCTTGTCAAATTTTCCGGATATTATTTGGGTTAAGGAATTTGCACAAAGGCGGCCTTTCTTCAATTCATGAACAACTTGAGAATGCAGGCTTTTCCAATGCAGCACTTGAGCCAAAGGAACTTTGCTATTTCCACTTGCTTTTCCAAATGCCTGAACCCTGAGACCCAAAACGGACCCTGCGCTTCACAAGTCGTGCGCACAGATCAAGCAAACACCTTTTGAACGCTATGCACCTGCCATAATATTAATGACCCGTGCAGACCCTCGAGAAAGCCTCTGCGAGTGAAATGCCAGGATTTCTACGGCTTTGCCAATGAGGCTGTCGCCGCGCCGGTCCCTCCATTAAAAGTTGTTGAGCTTCAAGGGGTAGGGTTTAAGGTGAAGGTGTCCGCCAGACAATTCAGGGTGAAAAATTTGAGGGTATGGGCTCACCAAACTGCCAACTAGCATGGAACCCGAAAGGGGCCCTGTAGAGACCCAGATTTGCTGGGGGGGGGGGGGGGGGGNNCTGTGAATGCCATACAATGATTGGGGTCGTTGATAGTCTGCACATCCACTTGAGGAAAGGCGACCTGCTTGGCGCTCTGTATCTCTCCAGGCAAGCGTTGGAATGACCATGTCGTTTTCTGGGATTCGTCATGGATTCGTGGTTGCTTGCCCTAAGGCCTGAACCCACTGTAGTACTATGCTACTCGATCACTACACATCTGTGAAAAGCCCTCATTCATCCTGTATAACCATTATATATTCCTTATAACCCCTTTAAAGGTGCCATAGGTACCATATATAACCCCTATATATCTCCTATAAGCCCTTTGAAAGTACTCCTCTTACTCCATTGATCTAACCCTGACCCCAAACCCTGCATCATTCTCATCTGCATAAAGCTCTGCCATGTCGATCCTGAGCGGCTGAAGCCGCTAGATGTGAGGCCTTAAATAATGATAACAATAAGAATAACAACAACAATAGTGGCAGTAGTAGTAAGAGAACTAAGACTATAAATAATCATAATAGTATCAATACAAATAAGAAGACGAATAATAGTACCAATACTAATAACACTAAGGAGTAGTTCCCATATGGAATTTGTGGATCAGTATACTGCATGCTTTCGCGGTGATGCTGCTTCACGTGCAGCGGCATTCTAGGCCCGAAGCTCAGCTCACAAGCGGTGAGAAGTTTCAAGCTGCACGTCTGAAACCTATCTTCGAAGAGCCCGCTGCGCTTCGAAAGCGGAATTCATCCAAAACTCAAAGTTGCACGCCTCAGACACTAAATCTTTAATCCTCAAATCAAGTTCCTGCAACACTTCAACGATCTGCAACAAGGATAATAAAGCGCCTACCCCTCAGCCGGAACCTACCCGAATGCTCCAAAAAAACTTAACCCTCGACCCCCAATCTCGACAACAACTCAGCAATAAAATCCCAAACCCCCCAAACCCCCTAGATCTTAACCCTAAACCCTCCCAACCCCCACAAACCCTAAAATCCGAAACCCCAAATCCCAAAGCCCCGGCTTCTGAACCCGATGGACAGCCTGCCAGTCTCGTCAGCATCCTCGCAAGCCTGCGGGTAGCAAGGATACCAAGCGGGACTGGGGTGGGGAGTCTAGGAAGGTTTTACGTGCATGTATGCGTTTAAAAAATGTACATCCATAAGTACGAGAATCAACATAAGGTCTGAAGGCTTAGGGCTTATGGCGACGCAGCCACGCAGTTTTGAGGGCTTGTAGTTTAACCTGGGGACTATGTACATGATTCGACATGATTGTCCTTTGGGGCACTATTCTATCCCGAACCTCTGCGGTGGGAGAACATGTTTTTTTTTCGAAATGCCTTGCAGATAGCACCCTGATATTGTGCGTGCGCGTTGCGTCAATCATTCCGCAACCTGGTTGTTGTGTACAAGACCAGAATGCCGCTGAATACAACTAAAGCAATCTCAGCCAAAAAAAACGCGAATTCTGTGATCGTTTCCATTAAAGCGCTTGCCTATAAACCCGCTAGAATGCGGTTCATGCTAACAACTCTGAGGCAGCCGACCCTCAGAATAGTAGCAGTGAATTGTACTAAGATCTGATTTGCAACAGTAGTTGTAATAAAAGTTGTTATCTATAGCAACGGTTGTAGTAGCAGTTCCTTCAATGGGAAACAGTAGCATCAGGAATATTGATAGGTATAATCATACTGTCATACTCATAGAAGTACTTCTAGTCGTTGTAATCGCCGCTTGGGTGTTAGAAAGAATGACAGCGATGGTGACGATTGAGAACAATTCTAGCTCCAATACTTGTAACTGTGGTACTACTGCTGCTGCACGACCACGACGACAACGACGACGACGACGACGACGACGACTACTACTACTACGACTACGACTACGACTACGACTACGACGACTATTACTACGACTACGACTACGACGACGACTACTACTTCTGCTGCTGGCCAATATACTACCAGCAGGAATTCTACTAGTTCCAACAATTTTTGCAAAACCTTGTCAGGTGTCAATTGGAACCACCCTGTTGCATACTCTCACAGTAACGTTTTTAGTGCGTGAACTGAGTAAGATTACATTCATCTTACAAAAATGCCACAACCTCATCCACAAATGGAATACGTTTCTCAACCTGTGGAGCCTGGAGCTATGTTTGGATACAAAAGGGAATTGAAGGCTCCCCATTGGGGAGTATCTGAAAACAACTGTATTTTGAAAAAGTCTTGCATAACCTAACCCCTAAACATGATATCTAATCTTTCCGAAAACCCGACAAAACACACCTGCTTACGTACACACACACAGAGCAAACGTGTGAATTCAAAGCATATGCATATAGTCCTCTTGAGTAGATAGAATATGAGGTATATGAGGATCGCATTCTGATATACCCAAAGCCGTATTCTATCGACTTACCGGGGACTATATGTGTATATTGTTGTATGTATGTGCGTATGGCGTCTGTGTCGGACCGTCTGTCTGCATGTCTTATGGACACTTCAACTAAACAATCTCCTGATTTTTGAAAACACACAGCGCAAACAAGAATCCCAAAACTGCACATGCTGCCCTGTACAACCTTTAAAGGGCCCATGCGTACGTTGGGTATTACTACTGTTCTTATTACTATAATACTATGATTAGTATGACTATAGTACTAAAATAAAGCCTACACCCTAAACCCTAATTATTCGATTATTGCTACCCCCTCCCCCATTCCCCCCGACCGCAAGGTCGAGGGCCAAGGCTGCAAAAAAGGCATTCGTCTGCATGCTGGCCACCAGTTCAGTATGGAGGTTGGCATCCTGCTTGAGGGTTTAGGGGTTGAGGGTTGAGGTTTTAGGGTTTAGGGGTTTAGGAGTCTTACGGTTAAGGTTTTGCTTTGAGGTTTTCAGGTTTAGGGTGCAGAGTTGAGGGTTTAGAGTTGGGATTCCTTGCTTAGGGTAGGTTTTGTGTTGAACTACTATAATGGATAATCAAATGGAAAAAGATGGAGAAGCAACTACTATAATGGATAATCACATGGAAAAGAAAATGGAAAATTAAATGGAAACTGGGGTTATACAGGGCAGTATGTAAATTTTGAGTCTTTACGACCCATGTCCTCGTTCAGCAACATGAGACAGGGGACATGGGAGGTCTCAAAGAAGTGGGCCCTTACAGACCCTGGAAATGTGACAGGGATCATAAGGATCATCCTTGGGATTCTTTTGCTAAGCTTCCATATTGGATTGTACTACAGGGGCCTAAATAATTAGCAATATCATTTTGAGGTCCATTTGAGGTACCATATACTAGAATTATACAAGGAATATGGAACCATAACATTGGTAAGTACTTAGGCCCCTGTAGTACATACATGAGCGACCCTTCAGGTTATAAGCTATTTCGATCCCTTTGACCACCTGCCCCTACCAATTGACTCCAAAAGAATCGCACCTTTCTTGAGGCCGGCACACGTTTGTTTCAAAAAATATTGTCTTATATCCTGCTCCCCAAGGCCCAAACTTCAAGCACTAAATCCCAAACCAGAAGCCGTAAATCCTCGACCCCAAACTTTAAGCCTTAAACCCTAAACCCCAAAACAGCCGTACGGTTGTGCTCCTCCTTCTCAATGATGGTACAGATGACCCGGATGAGCTCCTATCATGGTGAACATGGTTTTCATCTGATTAACTCCTGTATAACTCGGCTGCTCAGCTCTGAGCCGTTGAGGCGTTGACCGTGACTACCTGTCTGTGATGAAGGGGTTGATCTGAAGAACCTTACCAGGAAGTTCTTCAAGAATCCTGTAGGCTGTAAGGGGAAATATAGGGGAATGCATTTTCCAGAATGGCCATTTAAAGAGCAGAATGTTGATCAACTATCACGCGTAGAGGCTAGGTCCTGGACCGACCCCTTCGAGATTCACTGGCAGCTGTCAGCAGTTTAGGGCGTAGGGTTTAGGACTACGGGAAGCGAAGCAATGCAAGGGTTGAGAATTCAGGGTTTGGAGGTGGACCCTAAACCCTAAACCCTAAACCCTAACTCCTGCGCAACCCCAGGTCCTTGGACCAAGCCCTCCACCAAGCATCACGGCTAAGACCCGAACCTCAAAAATCCTTGAAGCCAAGCCCTTCACAACAGCGCACCCTTGTCCCCAATTCAAGGGGCTTAGGGTTTGGGGATACCCCTGTGGATGAGAGCCCCTAACCCATAAACCCTGATTCTGAACCCTGAGCCTTTTCAAGATTTCAAGATTGTGCAGGAGCAGGCTGCAAAGTGCATACACATCAAAGACCCAGATAGAATTGGAGCTATGCGCTCTAGTGATAACCTTAAGCTATTGCAGTGATACGAATCAGCACGCGACGTTTCTGAAAGTCAAAGTACCATATGGACGCCTGGGACATGCGGGGATCAAAAATGGATTGTGGTTCCCTGTGACCCCATAATGGATTCTATAGATATAATTCTCAGCAATTCAGATCCTGAAATGAATGTGCTCAAACCCACAACCCACAGATGCTATCCAAGTTCATGAGCCCTATAGTCCCCTTAAGTAGATGCAATATGGCTTTGGGCATATTATAGTAAGATCCCCATATATCCCATATTCTGTCTACTTAAGGGGGACTATAAGCGCTCGTCCGTCCTCGCTTGGAACACCCTCCATTGTGGGAAGCGCTGCAAGACCAAGCATCAGCTCTGAGACCTTGAAGAGGTGAGCTTCAGGATTGAGGGTTTGGGGTTTAGGGTTTAGAAGTTGGGGGTTTGGAGAAATAATCTTGGTGTTAAGGTTTTGAAGCTCCAAAGTCTAGAGTCTGGCGTAGGCGGTTTTAGAGCTTCAAATTCTGGATGCGAGCTTGCAGGTCTTGGGCTGGGCCGGGCATAAGGTTTAGGAAATCTAGAGATATGGGGGGTGTCCCAAAATTAGGGGGTACCCTTTTGGGGGTCCCCATAATAAGGATTATAGTATTCTGAGGTCTATATTGGGGTTCCCCTAATTTTGGAAAACTACCATATGTATCTAACGCAGCGAGTACAGCCAATAAAGCGATGGCTAGGGTCGAACCCCGAACAATCCCCATTGTACCCGATGGATGGATTGGCGTGCTGGGTTGGGAGCTGCCACGTGTGTTGATGAAGCCAACTCCATCCCTAGTAACGAATATGTCTCGGGCATATCAGAGGGTGTGATTAGAGAAGTTTTAAGGGTTTCTGGAACTTGGGGAGCCAGAAAGCACAATTCAGCTTAATTGAGGAATGTACCCAAATGATACTGGAACCTCGAATATGATCCTTGAGTGAAGGGAATCAGGCTCGCTGGGCAAGAGCCATGGATGCAGGTTTAAGGCTGAAAATTTGGGATGCTGGTCGGTTGTGGAAAGAAAGGAATGGAAATTACGATTTCAGGGTTTAAGACATGGATAAGACAATTAACCTACTATATAGGGTTTGGGTTTGAAGTGGTGCCTTTCATTGCGAAGGTATACTTATGGCTTGCGGTCTGTGAGGCCGGAAGTCGTAGATCCTCCCGGTATCCAAGATGCGAGCATCAAGATAACAAAACACATAAAATCAGGATTGGAGTATGCGGGTCTATGTTATTGGGGTTCCCCATTCATGGAAACCCCATGTGGGTTACGGGAAAAAATGGAGCAAAGGACCTGCAGCCGGTTTGGGTTGAAACCACATTCACGCTGACACAAGGGTGGTTGTCAAAATTATGATCCCTTTTTGGGTACCCTAAATATTAGGTGCCGTGTTATCATAGGGATCATACTAGTATATAGGGCCCTTATGAAACCAATTAGGGTAAATATCTAAGGATTCCAAAGGCCAACCCGGCAAGGATGACCTTGAGACACTTTTAGGGTTTAGGGTTTAGGCTTTAGGGTTTAGGGTTTAGGGTCGAATGAAAACCAACGGGTTGGCACCATCTGCTGGCTCCCTTGCTCTGAACCTCCTTCAGCCATGGTTCATAGTAGTTTCCATTTCGTTTTCCATTGTCCCTATATAACCCATATAAACCCCGTATGACCCTAAGCCCTAAGCAAAACGAAGCTAAGACTCATCCAGAGAGGCTGGCTATAGACTGAGGCGGGAGACTCGTCCTAAGCCAAATCGCTAAACAACGCTGAGCCCCTAAGCCCTTCACCATCCTGCTCCAGGCCGAACCCTCAAGTCTCAAGCATGCTCATTACAACTACCAGGTTCGGAAGGGGGAGTGGCTCAAGGGTTGGTAGGTAAGTATTCCCCAATACTCCCTGATTCCCCCCTCGTAGTCGCAAGCCTCCCTACGATTCCCTCATCTTTCTGAAGGTTCCCTGACGTTCTTGGACCCACACCCCTGAATACCAGGATGAATGGAAATATCATAAGCCCGAATCTCGACGCCAAAGCACGCCCTTGCGGGGTTCTCAATCACCCGACCATCCGAAACGCAAGCCATCCCACATCAGGATTTGCCATCTTCGTGCACTTCGAACAGAGTCATCGGATCAACGAGATGTATCCAAACAAGCGTCAGACACCCAGTATTACTGAGACTTAAAAACAGATCACTCTATAGGGAATCAGATTCTCCTCATCGAGCTCTGCACCCATCTGGAGTCATACCATGGGTTCAGCCCATTATGGGAGATAAACATCCAGGCTTTGGGAACATGTTCAACTCCACCCCATCTAGTTGGAGTCATGTAGAAAATACCAGATGCTGCAGCGACCTTGTCAGAATCATGCTAGTCTCCACAGAGCTACCACCACAACGACTCTTTCTCAACTACATTCAGGATCCCCGCCATGTGGACAGTCAAGTCTTCTTGTCCTTGGAGAAGCGTTTGCGGGAAGTAGTCATGCAGGGATTCTGGAGGAATCGCATCATGGTTACGTGAAGATTTGATTTATGCAGTGTCGCTCATGATTCACGTGCTCACAGCAGGCGGCGCATTCAACTACCGCCCGGAAGAGCAAGGAAGGAGACGAAGAGACAGAAGACCGAACACTCCACTCTCTTTCGCCTACAAACTGTGGCAACACTGCCCACCGGCACAGTGGTTTCTATGAGGTCCACATCCACTCTGGCTGGTCGGGGGGTATAAAGGGTCCCCGATCGTAGATCCCCAAATAATCTCATACTTACTATAAGGACAGCAACATGGGCATCCTGATTTTCGGAAAGCCCCAACTACCTCAGCCGTTTCCAGGAAGCCCTCTACTTGCGGCATTACGGCTTATGGCAGATCGTTTTACCCTTTTGTGGAACCATACCTTCATGGAACCCTGTATAACTCCCATTTCGAAGCACAACAATGTGCAAATGGCCCTTGGGGGGGTGACCCCGGACCCTAAATCTTAACCCTAGACCCCAGACCCTAAGCCCTCAACTTAAAGTCATGGGCCCCCTTTCCCCCTTCTAGACCCCCACCGGTTCCCTGGTTAAGTAGCCTTAATGCTTTAATTCTCCTGAAAAACGCGAATGAAGGGAACCTAAGGCTAAACCAAAAACTAGCTTGTCTTTCTGCCCTCTAGTCTGATGATCTTATCATAACTGCAAAACGTCACAAGAAGCAGGATTGGGACCATTTGCTGTACAAACCACCATACCGCATGAGGTCGGTTGCAACCCTTGTTCCTAAACTACTAAGGCCTCTCCCCCGGGGGCAGAGGAACATGGGCGCAGCCACCACCTAGATGAGGTCTGCCTTTCGGGAAAAAGCAGACACCGCCCTTGATCCTCACCCTGCGCAGTCGCACTACTGCAACTCTTGGTCGCGGCTCCAATCTATGGTCAACTGGTCGACGGGGCCACAAACAGGACGAAGGCCCGCCAACATGGCCAGCAAGGGCAGCAGCCCACCAGGACAAGGGCTGCCGGTGCAACCTCAAAACCCGTGCCAGCTCCGCAAGGCCATGGCCAAAGGATACGATTATGATCACCGAGTTATTTTTGGGTCTAGGGCAAAGGCCACAGGCCCACTATGGCAAAGGTTTGCCAGGTTGATGATCCACAAATGGGTCAATCATTTTGGGGGGATGGCTTGTTCGGGTTACAACAGAAATTCCAGGGGTGCCAGGGCAAAGGCCCGCCAGGGTAAACGGGAACACAAACGGAAGACCAGGCCCTTACGTCTTCTTTATGAAGGCGATCAAGATCCTCTCTACGTCCAGCGCGGGCCTGCTAGGGACGTTCGTCTACGTTAAAAGAAGCGCAAAAACCCAGGGTGCACATGCCTAAACCACCGAAAGGTGCAAGGGTTTGGGGTGTGATCAACAGAACAAAGCGACTGACCCCCCCTCCACTCTTTGGTCAGGTCGCGCCATGGCACGGTCGGGGCGTGGCACTTGCAATCCCCTAAACCTAAAAAAATCTAAACCATCTCATCTAAGCATCGCTGTAGAATCAACCTGGCACCAGTCCCGAAGAGCTCCACCAGGCTACCATCCTACCGGGCGAAGCTGACAGGGCAGAGCCTCCCTTTGAAGAGTGCTTATAGAAGGACATACCATGTCATGAAAGGAGTATCTGGGAGTTATAACTGGTAGGAGAAATAGGGCGACATATAGCGGAAAGGATTAGTCGTACCAACTACAAATGGGTGGTTGTCAAAATTATGGTCCCTTTTTGGATCCCCATAATAATACGGCACCTAATTTTTAGGGTACCCAAAAAGGGACCATCATTTTGACAACCACCCAAATAAATAAAGCAGTGACAACAGAACAGGAACCTCGGGACCACATTGCAAAGCCCCGCAGGGTCACCCAATGAACCAAATGGCAAGGTCGCAAACAAGCCCCATCTGACTCAGCCAAATAAGGCAGAGGTATTCCTAAACAAAACTCTTGCTCATGTGCCTCCTGAGGTCTGGGCCTGACTTTTGCTGAACTATTTGCATTCGTACAGCTGCATTTGGAAACACTCCAAAAATTGTAGCCCACACCCGGACACCCCAAACATATGTCTAAATCCAATAAGCCTGAATCGCGATCAGCGTTCCAATATGTTCAAATTACCATCCTAGACCCGAAAACCTAAACTCTTGACTAGACAAAAAAGGGCTCAAGCACTCGAGGTAAGACTTAGCTCAGGTGTGGTTTGAGCACGCTATGAGCCACATGAGCCACTTCAAGGAGAATTGTGCTGTCTGAAGCACTGGTGCAGGGCTTACTCGGGTGATTGCAAGGAAAAGCCGGCGCAGCCCTTTGGATTCAGCATCCGTAAACCCTGAACTCTTTTTAGGGCTTGGGTTAAAGAGAACGGGAGCCCCTGAGTCCGTCCCTTGCCCTCTGCAAGGGTATATGGTTCAGGGCTGAGGACGTATTGTTTAGGATATGGGAGTTTCTCAGAAGGGAGGCCCATAGGGACCACGTGGTTATATAGGAGTACACGGAATTCTGGGGACTACGCGGAAAGAGCAATTTCAAGTTTGGCGGCCCTGAACCACATCGCCACCAGCTAAACCCTTTGCATCCATTCAGCATCAGGTATCTCAGAAGGGGCCCGTGATTCGGAGAGCCCATATATCAGTAAGCCTTTCATGAGGGCCTCATGAAACCCTAAACCCTAAACTTAAGCCATTTCTTCAGACTATATGGACAAATATCCTCAACTTTAAGGGAGCGAGCTTCCAGCGAATGGGCCTCATGAACTTCGCAATTCAGCAAAAGGTGCCGAAGAGAACCTCAAACGTGCATTTGGGCTTTAGGGATTAAGGTCAAGTTTGGGTCAGGGTTTTGGCACACCCTACGCAAGGAAAATTTCCTGCAGGCACGGGCCGTTGTAAGGTTTGTTGGGGTTCTTCAGGTCGCTTCTGAGAAGCATGCTCTTTTCGAACTGATCGTCGGTCATGTACGTGTAGGGAAGTTCTCAGAATAGGGAAACTATGGGAACCCTGGTGTCCAAGGAGATTGTAAGAGTCCCTACCACAATTCACCTAGGGATTCTGAGAAACTTAGCTATGTTCTTGTTACAGTCTGCAGCCCCTTCATTGAGAAAGCACATCACAATGACGCTACTTGAGTGTTTCTCTCTCCTAGGCAGCCTCAGGAACTTGGGGATCTTCAGAACAACCTGACTTCAGTATTACCCCAATAATGGAGAATCGAATGGAAAAGATAAGGGAGAATGAAATGGAAACAGGGTTTATAGGCGTAATTAGGGTACAGACATGCCGAGCTTGAAACTTCCAATTAAAGATGTTCCAGTTCCAAAGGGTGACAAAATAGTCCGACATTTCAGGGCAACCCAACAAGCTGAGCGCTGAGAAGCCTCGCTGGCAAACAAAAAGAGGTAGACCCCTAAGTTGGGTCCTACCCCGATCCAATAACAATCTCTACCAGTGGTCAAATTAAGGGCTATAAATACTCATATGCTATCCCCCCACTCCGGCACCCGCAAATCCTGAGCTCCAAGTGGCAAAACGAACATGGCATACAGGACATGGCACTCGTAACAGGTCAGGATAAACTTTTGGACCTGCACTCTTATACGTTTATGTTGAACATATATATGGTTGCACACATGTAAAATGGACAGTCCGCATGCCAAAATGTACTATTCCATATCCAGCCAGAAGTACTACATCAGGTTTGGCTGACGCTCAGGGAGTAAGAGGAAACAAACAAGAAAAACATGCCTTCGGGAAATTTCCCTGCATGACATCATTCTGCATCGGCATGTTGAGCTCGGCAGGTGAGCATAACACAAAAATGCGGGTACCGGTGTGGCCGGGTGCCATTCACGCCGTTTACGGTCTAGGATTCAGGGTCTAAGGTTATGAGCCATTGTCAATATTTCCCATGTAAGGAATGGACGTGGGTTTTCCATTCTGCCATATACTAGGACTATACTCAACTACCTACAGGTACCTTGGTAACCCTTACTATTGACAGTAGCTCATATAATAAGCCCAAATATCCATACATACCCCAAATCCCAAGCTCCATTTGATCTCCATTATACTATTTCCCATCTTGTTTTCCATGCTAAACACTGCACCCTAAAAACCCTGAACACTACACCCTGAGCCCTAAAAGCTAAACCACTGAACCCTAAGCCCTAAATCCCTAAACCCTAAATCCTAAACCCTGAATCCTCTGAACCCTACATCCTAAACCCTAAATCCCTGAACCCTGAGTTGGGGGGGGGCACTACAAAAAAAAAACTAAGTTGGTCCAAAATGGGCCCCCGGCCAAGGAGTTCCACCTCGCGATCCGGGTCTGGGACTTACAGTTTAGGGTGTTGGGTCTTCGGGCTTTAGGGCTTAGGGTTCAGGGCTTTAGGGTCTTGGGTTTAGGCTCTAGGGTGTTAAGGGTTTAGGGTGAAGGGTTTAGGTTTTAGGCCTTTAGGGTTTTGGGTTTTGGGTTAATGGTTTAGGTTTTAGGCATTTCGGGTTTAGAGTTTAGGGTTTAGGACAGTGGGATCCTCCGCAAAGAGGGGTCCTCTTTGGGGTTCAGGGTTGGGATTGGGCACTGTGCTTCGCCCAACCACTGCCCGCCTCCTTACCCAAAGACAGGACGCGAAGTGGGTCAAGACACACTGAGAAGTGCTACCGCTGGAATCCAGCATCTTCCACTATTGTCCCTATGATCCATTCCCCCATTCCTTATCAAGCGCCAACTCAATGATGTCAGGGTTTTGAGATGGAAGGGTGGAGGGGTTGCAGACTAAACTTCTTGCTCCAGGCGGGGGATTCCAAAAATTAGGAGTACCTTTCTGGGGGTCCCCATAAAAAGGATTCTAGTATTTTGGGGTCTATATTGGGGTCTCTTCATTTTGGGAAACTACCAGGTAGAGCTTCAAGCAATTCTGCCGTGAGATCGTTTGCGCCCAAGTTAAGACTTCTCGAATTCATGGTATTTCCAGATGTCACCGACACAATGCGTGATGTGTTCATCACTACATGGGAACCATTGTTTTGCGAGACGCTCTCGACCCGAAAACCTGGCTATGTTTGTTTATCTCCCGAGGCTTGGAAGAAAACCACAATTTAAGCTATAGTCCAACCTCCTAGTATCCCGTTTAGTAGCCTATAACACTCCCCCATATAATCCCCTATAAAAGCCTAAAAGCACCTTGAAAAAGTTTAGACCCTAAACCCTAAATCATGAATCCTAAACCCTATAACCCCATATAACCCCCTTTAAGAGTCCCCTATATAGTCCCCTAAAACTCCCCTTCAAAGAGTATGAGGTCATTGCGGTTTGCCCAGGGAAGCCTAAATGGCCATTGGCCTGGTTATCCCAACCTGCTCTTGACAGATCTCTCTAAGAAGACTTGCTTATGTTGGGGAATAGCTTAGGGTTTAGGTTTAGACTTTCTTCTGCTGAGGAACACACCTAAATGAGGATCCTCAGAATCCAAATAGTAGAATAGTTCCCATGACCCTTGGGCAGCAAGTATGCAGACGAGGGAACCTGCAGAGAAAAAGCTGTGGGTCTTCTGTCTCTTAGGTCTACTACGCGGTGAACTGTTTAGGGCTTGGGGTCAAGGGTTAGAGTTGCTGCCAGCCCCTCAGAACCTACATGGCAAATGGCTGAAAGCCTTTGATCACAAGAGTGGATGGGTATCGCAGACTTGAACAAATGAGTAGTGTTTTTTGGTGGTAAAACCCCAAAAGGAGGATATAGTCTTACTCTATATTGGGTACCATAGTATCCCCAAGTAAAATACTACTCAAACCATGTTCCAAAAACCGAAATAGCCATGAACCCTAAACCCTAAACCCTAAACCCTAAACCCTAGGGCCGAGTCACAGTTTGAATGATCGGCCATGCACTCGGCGGGCGCATCTGCTCGGAAAGCCTTCGGCTGTTCGTAGTTACCCCCCAGGATTTGAGGGTTTGTATAGGGGTATATAGGGGAATATTGGGGTAATGGAAAAGAAAATGGAAACTACTATTTAAGGTTTAGGGTCAGGGGTTTTAGGGCTTCAAGTAGCGGTTTAGGGTTTAGGGTTTTACCAGTCGGGTAGTTCCCAAAATTAGGATCCCATTTCGGTATTCCTAAGTATTAGGAACCGGTAATGCCATCTACAACCAGAAGGGGCCCAGAACTTTCAGAACAACCCATATAGCCCCCAGAACAACCCATATAGCCCCCTTTTTAAGGGACAACAGTAGTCGACACGGGACCGGTTTTCAGGTCCCATATCAGTTTGGGAGCTGGAGATGGAGGTCTTCGGCTACTTCCTGGCCTCAACTCCAAACTCCACTAAGGGGATTTTCGTATGAGGTGTAAGGTTTGGGGTGTAGGGCTAGTGGCACCCCCAGATGCGGACCCTATGAGGTTTAGGGCTTGACCCTAAACCCCTAAACCCCAAACCCCTTTAGGGTTTAGGTTTGGGTCCGCATTGCAGGGGTGTGGGTAGCAGGCTCATGGGATTTCAGGGCCTCAGCGTTCCAATATCTCAAGGCATCGGCCGGCGCGCAAGGAGTGGGAAAGCGGAGACGCCCTGTACCAATACCCATAGGGGGGGTTCCCAAAATTCGGGGTACCTTTTTTGGGTGAGCATCTATAGAAAGGATTAGCAAATTTTGGGGTCTATTTTGGAGTCTCTCTATTTAGGGAAGCCACCGTACAATCCCTCCCCCACTCCCCTTAAGCATCAGTAAGCAATCTTAAACTCACAACTCAAAGCCCTGAACTTTCAGACATGAGCCAACCCTAAACCCTAAATAGTAGTTTCCATTCTATTTTCCAGTATCCCAATATAGCCCCCTTAAGCCCTTGCATACATCCAATTTCCAAGAAAAAAATCAGAACTTCGGGCCCGCAGGCTCTGTTTAAAAAAACAGAACGCCCCAGACCCTGAACCCCTGGCCCTAAACTCTACGATGGAGGCCCCTGAAGCCTAAACCACTGGAAACCCGAAACCTGACCCCACACCCTGACTCAAACGAGAGGCTGCCGCCAAAGTGAGGCACTGTGAATGCCTGAAACGGTCAGCTACGGGTTTAGGCGAGGGTGTATTGGTAAAGAGATTCGGGAGGTTAGGGCTTGGGGAGTTCTGATTGAAGGGTATGGGTTCGGGGATGTAGACGAGATTATGGGAAATTCTTGGCCAAAGGGGCATACTGCTTGCTGGAAAGGATCAACGCCAAGCAGGCGGTATCATGTCGGTTGATAAGCTTCAATTTAGAGGCTGAGAACGAGTTCCTGTTGATGCTCCAGCTGAGATGTGCTGGAGGCTCGATCTCCTTTGTCCAGATCCTTGCTTCATTGTTAGCCTCAGGGGCATTGGGGTCTGGGGCTGTAGACTTGGACGCAGTGGTTGGGGTCTGGAAGCGCACATCCTTCGCTTTGAGGCACTCCTTCTACCTTATTGCAGAGCTCTTCGATTCCTGCAGAAATCACGCCCCATGATATTGACTCTACTTGCGTGTGGGAGATGAGTGCTTGGGAGCGATTCCACCCCCTACTAACCTTGGATAAGTGTACTGAACCGATCAAAGGACCCAATATGTTGAGAAGATTGCTGCGGGTCGCGAGGCTCCATAAACTTTTATCATAATTATTGCGGTAACACAGCAAACCTGGAGTTTGGGGTCAAAGCTTTTGGCCTACAATCTAGGGTCCAGGATACCAAAACCCCCAAAATAGGTGAAGTAATTGCCAAACCCGTTGAAACAGCCCAGTGCCCTTATTTTGCATAATTTAGGGGTCCAGGATAAAGCTTCATGGCTGTTGAGGATAGGCTTTTGGCTTCAGGGCACAGAATCCCGAAGGTAAGTTTGAACACTGCTTAGCGCTAAATCCTGACCTTAAAACCCCAAATCTTAAATCCTGAACCCCAAATTCGAAATCCTTGACCCTAAATCCTAAATCCTAATTCCCTTAAGCCCTAGATTTGCCCCGGAACCCAGACATCCGTGGGCGGAGACAGCCTATAAATATGAGCTCCTGTCCATCACCATTCAAGGATTGAACATGTGATTTAGGGTTATAGTCCCCCTTAAGCAGACAGAATATAGGGTATAGGGTATAGGGTTTGGGATTTTAGTCCCCCTCAAGTAGATAGAATATAGGGTATAGAGCTTTTTATGACCGCCATGCGCTACCAATGCTTTTGCTGTACATGGAAAACAGATGTGCTTCGCGCGTTGGCGGAAAATCCTTACGGGAATGATTGGGGTACTCGGGATCCTGAGTAAC
>CAJNIZ010043265.1:7244-18756 GCA_905231905.1 Symbiodinium pilosum
CTAAACTCCAAAACCCTAAACCCTTAACCTAAACCCTAAATCCCTGAATCCCTAAGCCGTCAACCCTAAACCCCAAGTCCCTAAACCCTAAGCCCTAAGCCCCTAAACCCTAAATCCCTAAAGCCTTAAACCCTAAAACCCTAACACCCTAAAACCCTTAAACCCTAAACCCTAAAACCCTAAACCCTATACCATTCGCGGAAGGCCCGGACCTTGGTGAAAGCCGTACCGGGCTCGCTGGGAGTGGCGCTGCAGCTGGCGGATCAGGTCTCCGATGGAAAGCTGAAAGGGGACTACTGTGTAGGGTTTGGGGGGTAGTGTATGGAGTTTAGGGTTTAGCGTTTAGGGTTTAGCGTTTAGGGTTTAGGGTATAGGGTTTGGGGTTTAGAGTTTAGGGTATAGGGTTTGGAGTTTAGGGTTTAGGGTTTAGGGTTCAGAGCTCAGGGTTCTGGATACCTTTAAAAGGGGATTGTAGGGATTTTGGAGGGCGGGTTAATAGAGGGTTGGATAAAGCAGGATACCTTTAAATAGGATTACTGTATAGTTTTTTTAGGGTTTGGTAAGGTTTGTAAAGAAATGTGGAGGGTTGATAGTGTTGGTACTAGAAATGCTGCATGACCTTAGTATGGTGTATATGAGGGTCATAGGGTTCGTTCTACAGAGATTGGGTTTGGGGTAATCTGGGTCCTTTTTGAAAGGGAAGGGTTTAGGGTAATCTGTAGGGCTTATCTTGGGATATAGGGGTTTGCAGGGATAGAATAATTGAGAAACAAATCAAAACGAATGTGTTCAATGAAATGGAGACTGGCGCAATATAGCGGCTTCTAAAGGTTGTTATTGTAGATACGAAAAATTCTGCAGGGCCTTTATATGCCACCATAATTCCTCAACCCTAAACCCTAACTTACAGCCATGTTGGATTCTTAGTATTCGCCGTAGAATTAAGCCCTTCTCCGAATTGTAGGTCTCCATTTTGGGAGGATATGCGGGATGTAACAAGGGGTCATGGGATCAGGGCTTGTCAAAATTCATGAGTCAGGACCCTGAACCCTAATCCCCAAACCCATCAGGGGTCTAGATTACTAAACTCGAAGCCCTAAACTCTCCAAACCCTAAGCTCTAAACCCGAAACCCTAAAACCCCCTGAACCCTGGGCCGCGTGTCCCCCCCAGGCAAGTGGTGATTCAGCCTTAAACTTACTGGCTGCTAGCAGGGGATGAGCGAATGCAAAACAAAAATAGGGAGCAACCATCGGTTTAGGGTTTAGGGTTTGTAGGGTTTAGTGCTTAGGGTTGTTAGTAGGGAATGAGGGTGTGGAAAAGACTTTGGACACTGTCTGGGAGCTCCTCCATCGCCCACTAGCGACCAGCATGTTGCTAAGCCATAAACTCCTAAGCCCTAAACCCTAAATCTTAAGATGAAACATTTTCTATTTGAAGAAGCTCCCAGTTCACATGTCATTCTCCACTCGCTTTCTATGAGATTTTCCCATATGGGGGGTAAGATCACGGTAATATAGTAGCTTCCATTTTCATTTCCATTCCCCTATAGATCCCCTAAACCCTAAACCCCGAATCATCCCAAGCCCCTGAACCTTAAACCCCAACTCCTACACCTGGTGCTTCTGATCTGGCAGGTGGAGAGCAAGGCGCCTGTGGCAGTGAAAGAGCCAGTAGAGGCGCGCAGGCCCCAAACCCAAAACCGCGCCGGATTTGGGGTTCAGAGTTTGTCCATACTGGGATGATATAGTGGAACAATGAAGTTCAGGGTTTCGGGCTACGACCTCAGTAATGGAAGATCTCATGGAATGGAACATGGCATTGAAACTGGGGGCTTAAGAATCTACATAGGTTTACTCCTCACGGTTCGGGTGGCGGGTTTAGGATTCATGATTGGAGGCTGTTTGCAGGCAATGGAGGAATGGAGGAGAAAAGCGAAACCCCCAAACCCTCTGGGTTTAGGATTTAGGGTTTAGGGCATGAAGGGATTCCTTGCTACTTCATGATTTTTAGTAGGGAATGTAGGAATGGACCCCAAAGGGTTTAGGGCTTAGGGTTGTGGAACCCCCCAAGGGTCCTATACAAAACCCTTGCGCTTTCCTCACAGAATTGTGGTTCTCGTTGTTAAAACCAGGTGATACCGGTGCTGCTTGTCACGGGGCCCCGTGGCTGCGGGAAGTCGACCCTGGCGCAGCAGCTGAGGCACCGGAATCCGGCTGCCCAACCCCAAACCCTGAATTTGGGTTGCTGTTAATGAACTTGAAGTAAGTTACCATAAAATGGGTAAGTAGCAAGTACTTGAATTTTCGTATTACAGTAACTTAACGTAAGTTCCTTGACAGCAACCCAGTAAAACCTACAATAGGATTTGTGGAACCTTCTCAGCATGATGGAGTCCCGTTTTGGATTCCTTTAAGAAGTATGCGTGATACCATGGGGCAGGCCCGTGTCTTCGATAGATACTTTCTCAACTTATCTCTGCATATTCAGGCTACCCAAGAAAAGGACCACACTTTCAACCGCCTCAACCGTAAAACCAAAAACCTAAACCCTGTGATTGAGGATCCTGCATAGTCAGACCCTCGACCCTAAATCCTAAACTTCTTACTGGGGGTTAGAAGCGAAGAAGGGAATGTCTTATATAGGGTTTTGGGTATAGAGAAGGGAATGAGGGAATATGGCATATAGGGATTATATAGGAATTGTATTCCCTCACTCCCTTTTAACCCCCTAAACCCTGAACCCTAAACCCTAAACCCTAATCCCTAAACCACCGGTAAGATGGTGTGCGCAAGGCATCAGGACGAACGATTTCAGGAGCCTGAGTGGGCCAGGAGCCGAGGCAAAGAAAGCATTAGGGTTTAGGGTTTAGGTTTTAGGGATTTAAGGGTTTAGGGTTTAGGGTTTAGGCTTCAGGGTTTAAAAAGCGTTTAGGTTTTTCCATGCGGCTTAAGGGTTTCGAGTCTAGGGTTTAGGGTCATCCCTGCAGGTGAGTTTTGGGGTATATTGCTTGGAGGGTCAGGGAGACTTAGTAGGTTAGCAGGGGGGGGTTCTAGGGCTACTACGCAAGGTATAGCGGTTATTGATCTACTTGCTACGTCCCTCTGACCCTTCCAAGTACGCTAAAGCCAAAGAAGGAACGTGAAGTTATGTTTTCAAAACATACTTAGTATAGAGCTAAGACTTGGGGTTCTTCAAAGCAGGTTGGCATTGCTGGGCCTGTAAGAATCATATGAGATATGGACTACGGTTAGGTTGGGCTATAATTTTAGTGCAGGGCTCATCTTCTTCTGAGGTATAGAACCAGCCCTCATGAGGGCTAAGTTTGTCGAGGCCTGAAAGAACTTCGCTGGCTGAATAGACTCAAGAATGCGGCTTTGCTATATACCTCAAATGCTATATGGTTTCATCCTTGTTTATAAGAACCCTAAGAGAATGATCCCCCTAATTTTTGGGAACCCTTTCATAGAACGCCTGTAGTGATTGCACGGACAACGATGGGGATCGTGGGGAAGGGATCCAGCCCAAACCAAAATTACCACATCCATCATGTCGCTCTGACTTTAGACGGAGGTGGATGTGGTAGCTTCCAGAAGTAAGAGGACCTCAACATAGAATCCACGATACTATGATCCTTCTTTCAACTGGAGGGGTAGTCAAAAGTGACCCTAATCTCTGGAACTCCGTTGTAAAAGCAAGAGCAGCAGCTTGTTCTCAAAGTTGAGGGTAATAGTCGGGTTGATGCTGTGGTGTGTCCAGGCCAACAGATTTGCGCTGCCACGCTTGCCGCGGGCTCCATGTAGTTTTTGATGAAACGCAGTTGGTACTTTCAGCACGTACTTGGCGATTTTGCTCAACAACCAGCCCTACTGCACCAGCTCTGCAACCGCACCTTTGCACTTTCATGTTGCCTTGGCTAGATGCATGAACTGACTGGACACACTTACTGCTCACTTACTTCTTTTGCTCCTGCAACAAAGACAAAATGGCGTACCGTGGCATGGCACTTGCCTCACGGCAGCTGGCAGCTTTGCAGTTTGTCTGAAGTGGCAACGAAACGGTGTAGGATTTGTTTCGTTTGGTGCTTGGGGTCTAGGGTTCGTAAGCTCTAGTTTTTAGGGCTTAGAGTTTCGGGTCTAGTTCTTAGAGTTTAGTTTGTGGGTTTAAGGGTTTGGGGTTTAGGGACTTCACTGTTGATCTATTGGTGCTCTTCTAGTCCAGGGGGTCCATTGTTACCGCCCCCTACACTAGTCCTCCCAGGTTCCCTCTTAACGGGCTTTGTCCCTAAAGAACCTTAATTTATGGGGAACATCAGGGGAGAAGGGGAGCATAAGCTGTAGGCTTTGCCCTAAACCCTGAACCATAATGCGGGATTTTCCCTAAACCCTAAACCCTAAACCCAGGGTCTGCGTCGACTTGCGAGTCTGTCCAAACATCACCTGCGTTCATCCCTAATAGATGACCGCTACAAGCCAGGGTTTAGGGTTTAGGGTTTAGGGTTTAGGGGAACGGGGAGTTATGAATATAAACAGCCCCCCCAAACGAGTAGACGATTCAAGATGTATTAGGGGGCCCCCAATTAAACTTGGGAAAAGTTATTTGGGGGGGCTGGGAACGGCAGGACTCTCCGAGGCGCTTGGGCTCAAAGCTCTTCTGTTCAACCTCACCCAATGAAAGTTTACTTTAAACGTCATAGATTGGAGCGGGCATTGACCAGATTATCCCGTGTTCTCGTCCAGTTGGCCCAAGTATAGTCTCCCTTAGGTAGATAGAAGATGGGGTATATGGGAATCTTACTATATAATATACTCAAAGCCGTATTCTATCTGCTTCAGGGGGGCTATATACTTATACTGCCCCGCAGGGATGATTTGCTAGGCTTTTTTGAATAAGCGGTTGAATCAGAAATCGACGGTGTCTGCCAAAGAGGAAAGCTGGAATCCCTGAATGGAACTCGTTTCTGGGCAAAAGCCTTAACCAGTTAGTCCCCAGGGGCTAAAGCTTGGGATATAGCGGGAATCAAAACGGCAGCTAACCTCTATAGACTGGGGTCCAGGCCCGGCATGGACCATATTATTCGGTCTTTTTTTAGAGCCATTGTTCCGTTCGGCTGCGCCAGATATACTACCCCTCAACAAGATGATCTGCAAACCTTTTTGAAATGGCGGTTTAACAGTCAGTCGGTGGTTTATATGGAAAAGGTAAAATGCGGAATCCGGAAGGGAACCGGCTTTTATGTAAAGGGCTCAGTTTTTCTGTGGTTTCCAGTTCGGAGTAATTAAGCCATTATTTTGTGTGCTCCATCTTATTCTCGTGCACGCAGCAAAAGTACTCTATTCCAACCCTGTTAACTATTCCGTTTGGCTGAACGCTTGCCATATTCCGAACCATTTTATTGTTGACTTCCCAATGCCCTTTAATACCCGAAACCCTGAACCCTTTGTGCTTGATCCATCCGGGATCCTGATCCCTGAAGTCTCCAGGGTCACACCTTTTTGAGACGCCTCCACCTCATTGGTAGGTCAGGAAAAACGAGGGAAGCAGGGAACCTAAACGCCTAAACCCTTTAACTCCTGTCAAACCCTTCAAACGTACGAGCCTTCAAACCCTCAACCCACTGCAAACACCTGCCTGGACCTCCCAAAAACCCCATAATAGAAGTCTCTGCACCCATGACTTTGGGTTCAGGGCGATTACTGCGGCTATTTGGCATGTGCAGATATCAAAGGGATTTCCAGGTGGGTAAAGCCTTGCAGAGCACTCAGATATTCCTAGCCCCACCGTACGTAAGGTATCCAGCTGGTAGCTCCCCGCCTGCACTTTTTCTAAACCCTAAAAACCCTAAACCCCTAAACCCTAAAAGCATTAAACCTAAACCCTAAAACATACTAATAAAAGTGAATGCTAAGAATCCTAAACCCTAAAACACTTACAGTAAACACTAAAACCAAAAAACTAAACCTGAAAACATTGAAGCCTAAAAACACAAAACTCTAAACCCCTAAAACCCGAAACCCTAAAACAAATAACTAAACCCTAAAAACAACTAAAGCCAAAACACCCTAAACCCCAACTCATAATAACCCTAGACCCTAAAAACTCTAAGCCCTAAACACCCTGAAGCCCCTAAACCCTAAGTCCTAAAAACCCTAAAACTCCTAAACACCCTAAACCCTAAAAACCCTAAGCCCTAAAAACCCTACAAACCCTAAACCCTAAAACCACTAAAAGCCCTAAACTCTAAACACCCTAAACCCTAAACCTCCTAAATCCTAGAAACAACTAAAGACAAAACACCCCAAACCATGAAAGCCCTGAATCCTAAAAACCCAAAGCCCCCAAAACCCTAAAAACCTTAAACCCGAAAAATCCTAAACCCTAGACCCTAAACACCTAAACTCTAAAAACCCTAAGCCCTAAAACCCCTAAACCCACCCAAAAACATAAACCCCGAAAACCCTTAACTCCAAAAACTTTAAACATCCTACAAACACTAAACCCTAAACCGTGCTTACCTGACATGGTCCATCCTGCCCGAGGCCAAGAAAACTGGCCCGCCGATCATGCTGGCCCTGCGCACCTTGCACCGCATGGATTTGTTTGGGCGGTTTAATCAGGGGGGTCAAAAGGTATGATGAAGGTAGGTGGGTGGAAGGATCCTTAGTATATACTCTACTATATTGGGGGCGTATTTCCTATATCCCACATTCCTTCATCCCACCGTTTGAGCGCTTCGATTTAAAGAATAACATGGAACCAAATACAGGGTTTAGGGTTCAGCGTTTAGGGCTTTTAGGCTTGATTTTAGGCTTGAGGGTTTAGGGTTTTTGGGGCTTAGGGGCATATGGCAAGGGATATATGAGCCATGGTCTAAACTCCGTAAAGGGGGTTTATATGGGGATTATATACGGGTACATATTGTTACATATAAAGATACATTGCATAGGGATCATGTAGAGAGACTTATATGGAAATAAAGATGTATAGGTATATAGGTATATATAGGGAAATACAAGGGTAGGTTGGAATATGTTGTTATCCCGAATCATGAAGATCAAGTGGAATAGAGCAGGGATAAGAACATGGACACTGGGATTAATTACCTGGAGGTTTATAAGGATCAAGGTTTCCAGAAATTAGGGTCCCCATTCTAGTTCTTTTAAAAGGGATCATCGTATATTGGGGTCTATACTTGGGGCCTGCTACTAAAGGAAGCTACCACGTGGGCTTCAGGCTTATGGATGTAAGGGCATGTTGGTTGTGTCTGACGCTCCTTCAGTTCAGCGGTTTCGCGCAAGTGTTTTGAGCAGGGTCTAGCTGGCTTGAGCAAGTTGATGGCTTGCTTTGGGCGCGTGGAACTGCCCCCACTCAATGGATTCATAACCTCGGGTTTGGGGTTTAGGTTTGGGGGGTTGAGGGGTGTAGGCTTTGAGGTCTGAACCGAAATTGGCATATTCAAGTTCCTCACGGAGTGTAGAACCTATCATATGATGTGTGGAGGAAGCAGGTCGATGCAATTTTGCATTCGCCACGGGTATAGGATTTGCATATAGCTGAGGCCAATCACTTGCGAACTACCACGCGCCACAACACATTGGCCACCGACCGGGGTGGCATGACGGAGGCTCCGACAAGAAGAGAGATCGTTGAACAATAAGTTGGGTTGCTCTGGACTCTGGATCCTATAGCTAGGTACCCAAATAGTGCCCTTTTGCCCTTTGTATTTTGGGGTCTCCTTATTAAAGCTGAACGGTAGGAAACAGGGTACCCTTGTTATTAATGGGTTATTGGGGAACCTAGATAGTCCCCAGTACAAGTACAAAACATGCTTCCTTTCCATCCACCAGAGATAGAATTTAGGAGCTTGCAAGCAGTGAGTCTGTTGTCTGGTCAGGCCATGTACAACTGGAGGGTCGCAGCTGTGCATAACGCCTTGAAAGAGATGGGGAAAGAGACTGGAGCGCCTTGGAAGGTTTTGAAGAGTTGAGATAGGGACATATAGTGGGAATGGAAAAGAAAGCGCAAGCAAGCTCGTATATAGTTTAGGGTTCAAGGTTAGGGTTAAATAGCTCAAAACGTGAGAATGAACTGGAATCGGATATGCAACATGAAGCCCTAAATCATAAACCTTAAATTGAAACTGGGCTTTGATAGGCGGTTTGCAGGCGATTTATAGGTTTCTGCGTTACGTGTTCACCTTCTGAAAAATGCTGGGAGCATTGCCCAGACACGTTTGAGGGTTTAGGGTTTAGGGATAACCCTTTCCCTCTAACATGAAATATTCCCATTGTGGCATATTATACTTTTTTGGGAATATTGATTATCATCGGGGTGGGGCGGGTTAATACTAGCGGGAGGAAATTACACGGTTTAGGGTTTAGGGTTAGCTTGGAAAGCTGAGTGTTCTCTGAACCTGAAAGTCTTGCGCAGCACAGATTGCCAATGCATAGGCCGACCGGTATACACAATAGTAAGAATGGAAAAGAAAATAGGAAGTACTACAGCAATTAGGGTTTAGGGTGCCGCACTGTGCTTATGGTAGGCTGGGGGCAAGGCCCTACGAGCCTTCTTGCTACCAAGGCTCTGCACGTGACGGATCTTACAGCTCTTGGACACCTAGACCAGTATCACTATGGAGGGATACAGGCTGGACGGGACAGCTTGTGATTGTGCAGCAAGAAGAGTACTACTGAGACTCAAGGCGACATCCCGGGCGCAAGGAATCATATGTGGAATCATCTGTGTCGCTCAATTGTTACTGGTCTTCTGACCAATGCCCCTAAATAAGCATGATGTCAAAGGCAAAAAGTGGCTGTATAGGGGCTATACAGGAATAGCAGACGGTTTTAGACTATTGCATCCTATTACCCCTGTAATGGAGAGTGAAGTGGACAGAACATGGCAAATGAGATGAAAGCTCGGCTTGTATAAGGATTGGGGTTTAATGCGAGGATTTTGGGTACCCCAACACCCAAAATAAGGACCCCATGACTATCACAAGATTTCCTGAAATGGAAAATCCTTGTTGGGATAAATTCACATCTTCCCCTATCGTTGCATACGGGAATCGGCTCATAAATCAGCTTGGGGCCTTAAAATTACAACCTCAACCCTGAGCCCTAAACCCTAAACTCCAGATCTTGGAGAAACGGCGCGCTAAAAGATAAAAAAGTAACCACACAGTTTGACTGCTTGGCCAGGCAAATGACCACGTCATCGAATTGTTGGGCTGGGCCCCGAGATGGCTGAAGATGGTAATAAAGGGACTCTACTAGGAACCCCAAATAGGGAAGCCCAAGAATATAGTAGGTATAGAATAGGAATATACCTACCAGGGTCCTTATATTCCATTATGTTCCTGCTATATTGTTGGGGTTCCCTATTTGGGGTTCCTAGTAGAGTCCCTTTAGGTAAAGGGTTGAGGGTTTAGGGCTTAGAGTTTAGGACCTGGTATCCTCCCCAAGCTAAACATGGAGACCCAGTATAGGGACTAGGTTTGGGATTTAGGGATTAGGGCCAGGGTTCAGGGCTTGAGGTTTATGTGCGACTATCTGGCGGGGGTTATTAAGGATTAGAGTGTAGAAGCTGGGAGGTAGTCAAGATTATGAGTAGTGAACCCCTAACGGCCCAAACCACTGGTTGCCCTGACAAGCGGTGACTTTCTGGGGGTCTGCCATGCGAGCTGGCGTCCCGGTTTTTTCAGTTTGCCAATGAAATCCGCTTATCCGTCCCTACGCATTTCTGAGTATTCCTTCCCATTATCTTTACTTTCCCTGAAGCTTGAACCCTAACCGGTGAACTCAAAGCCACCAACCCTCTAAACGCGTAGCATGAGAAAGGAATTGATGACTCCGTGCACTGCCTGGATGTCGGCTCTGGCATCGGTGGACCTGCGAGGCTACTTGCAACCGAAAGGATTGCTCGGGCCATGGCATTTCTTCTTTTTCTTCTAGTACCATTGCTACTACTGCTATCAAGGGATTTTCAGAGACGTCCTTAAGGGATCCTATTGGTTTGTAGATTGTTACAACTGCAGTTATTTAGAAGTGTTGCCTCTCCAAGACAGGCAGTGGTAATTTCACAAGACGTCAGGCAATCTTACCATACAGCTGCTGCAAACCCTAAACTCTGAACTCTCAACCCGAAACTTTAAATCCCATCCCAAACCCTAAAGCCCTAAACCCTAAACCCCTAAGTAAACCCTACACCCCTAAACCCAAAAATCCTAAACAGCGCTTACTAGAGGAAATGTTTAAATTTGGTGGCAGGGGCATGGTCATTACCGGCACGAAGGGATTCAGAATGGAAGAGAATGTGGGAACCACGACAGTATACTTAGGTTGATAGCTATAGACATTGCTTTAGACTTCCTTAGGGTTCAAGGACAGAAGCGCGAAACCGCTATATCAAACAGCGAAGTGCGAAGCGCATCTATGATATTGCATCTCACTTTCCATCACTGAACTGACAGCTTTTTCTTCTTTAGTGGCGAATGCGGGGACGGGTCACGGGAATTAGGGGGTGTGATCTTGGGACGACTCTAGGGATCTATCCGATCTATCCCTTTAGTCCCCACAAAGCTATCTACCCTGAGCCCTGAACAATACACGTTTCCGTTTCCATATTTGATTTTCTAGGAACCACAACCCTCGACTCTATAAATCCCTATTACTCTCACTGTCTATGTCATTTTCCAAGTGCTTTTCCATTTCCTCCGCCTTAAGCATCCCCCCTTTAGCCCTGAGCCTTAACCTTAAACTTATTTCCATGTCAGTCCCCGTTTTCCCTAAATGTTCCTTATACAATAATCCTCTTGAATCCTCCCTAACCCATATAGCACCCATAGTTATTACCAAGGCAGCGCCAGTCCCTAAAACCCTGAACCCTAGAACCCTAAACCCTGAAACCCAAAAACCCTAAGCCCTAAAACCCTTAAACCCTAAAACCCTAAACAGTAAACCCTAAAACCCTTAACCCTAAAACCCTAAAACCCTAAACCCTGTAGGCTTCAGGGGCAGAGTCAGGTACATCGCCACCCTATAACCACACCTACCTACATATACCCTATATAATCCCTATATAAACCCTAACTAGTAGTTTCCATTTTCTTTTCCATTATCCCTATATAACCCCTATTGTTATTACCAAAGCAGAGTCAGGTACATATAATAATTATAATATGGCTATATATAGCCCTTAATAGGCCCCCTAATATCGACTGTTACTGGGTGGGATAAGTACCCAAGGTTTAGGGATTAGGGTTATTGGTTTAGGGGCAGAGTCAGGTACATCGCCAGCAAGACCGGCTGCAGGCTGACGGGCGTCGAGCTGCAGCCTGACATCTGTCGGGCAGGGCAGGCCGCTTAGGGTTCAGGGGTTAGGGTCTAGGGGTTTAGGGTTCAGGGTTTAGGATTTAGGGTTTAGGGTTCTGGGTTTAGGGTTTAGGGTTAGAGTCTAGGGTTTAGGATTCAGGGTATAGGGTTCAGAGTTTCAGTCTAGGGTTTAGGGTTCAG
>CAJNIZ010043265.1:18801-57520 GCA_905231905.1 Symbiodinium pilosum
GGTTTAGGGTTCAGGGTTAGAGTCCCCCTTAAGTAGATAGAATATGGGGTATATGGGGATCTGATTATTATAATTTACCCAAAGCCATATTCTATCTACTTAAGGGGAACTATAGTGATTTAAAGGATTTAGGGTACAGAGTTCAAGGCTTAGTTAGGGCATAGGACATCAACTTCCGAGACCTCAAGGCGCTGCTAAACCTTTCAAGTCGCAACGTCTCCCCTGTGCTCAGGTACTGGGGGCATGGAACTAAAACCGAAACCGGTTACAATATTTAGAGTTGGGGGGTGGCTGGTTGGGAATGGGAAATATTCTAGGGACCATACAGTAAGAGGGACTACGGACTGCAACGCTGCTACATGTATCCGTTCCTTCATTCTCCACTAAGCATGAGTTAGATACTCTGGGAGTGAGCCCATGTGCGAGAACGGTGGTTGGGTCAACCTATCATCCTACCCCGCAAAACAGAGAAGTGATCATACATTAAAGGGACTCTACTGGGAACCCCAAACCGGGAACCCCAAGAATATAGTAGGTATATAATAGGAATATACCTACCAGGGTCCTTATATTCCATTATATGCCTGCTATATTCTTGGGGTTCCCTCTTTGGGGTTCCCAGTAGAGCCCCTTTACATGTGAGCCTGCTGTCAATGTTGACCTTCTTAAGGGACCCTTAACAGCGGACATAGGCATCCTTCTTGTGGTGTAGTATACTCCCGTGTATAGTCCCCAATGAAGAACTTATGTCCATGATATTATGTAGCGGATATTGGCTGTAGCTCATGTGAGTGACGACTACAAGCTGGAGTTTTAGGCCTCCATAAGCAACGGCGGGATAACTTTCTTGGGAGGACTGTCATGCCCGAAAAGGAAAGTTTGCCAGGTCGTTTTGTCGAACTCCTTGGCTTTGAAGTTCGCTGCAGGGGCTGCAAGCTGTAGTGATGACATGATCTATAATCTAAACTCCTTAAAGGGGGGCTATATAGGGGATTATATAAGGGGCTACTATAGGGTTGATTAAGGGGGATACTAGGAGTTTAGACAGTAACACACATTGATCCAGGCGGCGTGACTACAGGTTTGACTTGCAAAGCACTCCTTACTAGGTCCGCTTGTGTACATCTGGAAAGCAATACTTGCAAGCACAGTCCGGGCGACCTAGTTATTATGACAATAAGCCGTGGTGGCCCTTCATATCTCATACCATAACCCTGTTAGACCTAAGCCCGAAACCCAATGACCCCTTGCCTTGCCTTGAAGCCGCATCCCAAGACCCCAAGTCCCTGACTTGCGCTGTAGATTTGTGCTAAAAAAAACGCCATGAGCTGGCGAGGACATGCGAGAGAAGCTTCTAACTTCTCAGGCCAGAGATGAGCAGGTCTTCTTTGAGGGGTTAGGGTTTTGGATATTGGTATCTCTGAGGGGGCCAACAAGGACATGTGGGCTAATGGCGAGCAGTCAGAGCTGGCGTCAGCGTGCTTGGTTTTAGGCTTGGTGCACCAAATATAGGAATCAGCTGTGAAAATCTTAGCCCAAGCCTGCATGTTAAAAGGCCATTGACTCACCGCAATCGAGCACATGGTTCTCGTCTGCAAAAGTAAAACTCCCTATAGAAGGCCCCCATAGACATGATGGTTTAAACATCTGTGTTCAGCATGCAGATTGATTGCAGAAGGGGTGAAGGCTTTGTGTTGCTAATCATGATGAGTCAAGGTTGGAAACCCCGCGGCCTCGAATGAAGAACCCGGTCCCCTGCAAATCTCTCAGGTCTTCAGAACTCTTCGACAGCCAGAAAAGCACCAGAAGACTGTTAATTACGACTTGTTCAAAACCTTTATCAGATGCCCCATTGAACTGGTGCAAACCTGCACGGTAGCTGCATGAACCCCTGCGCATTGTGATGCAGCCTGGCAGATGCCAGTGGGTTTTTTACAGTGAGACTCAAACCAATTTCGCACGTTAGCGTGCGCACGCTTCCTAGCACCCAAACCCCACAAACTTTGTAGGTCTAAACTCCTAAAAATCAGTCAACCCCCATGTATCCCACAATGTTTTCTAATAATACACCACAAGCTGAATTCCTTGTAAAGCCATGGCATTGTTGCACTGCCTGCGGACTTCCCAACTTCGGCAAGAAGGCTAAAGCCCAAAACCCTATATAAGCCCAAGAATTCCAAAAGCCCTGAAAGCCCTAACGCTCCAACACCTCTATCCCTATAACCCCTTTAAACCCCAGTTAAGTTATATAACCCGTATAATTCCTACAGCCCCTATAACCCCTTAATCTTCAGGTCCTGAAACCCTGAGAGGCCGAGCTTCGAGTGCGGCTCACGGCGCTGGAAGTGCCAGGCAGAGCCGTTCGGAGCCGAGCTTGCTATCCTGGGGTTCACGAAGGGTTTAGGGGTTTAGAGGCTTAGGGTTTGAGGGTTTAGGGGTTAAGGGATTTAGGGGTTTAGGGGTTAAGGGGTTTAGAGGCTTAGGGTATGAGGGTTTAGGGGTTGAGGGATTTAGGGCTAAGGGTTTAAGGTTTCGGGTCTAGGGCTCTGGGTTCTATAAGGTTATCTAGGGCTTAGATGGGTTTTGTAAGGGCAAGAAAGTTTTGTGCCAGGGTAGAGGGTTATATAGGGGCTCTGGATGGGGAGCTGAGCTTCATTTTATGAGGGTTCATACTGGGATTTATTCTATAGGGATCATATATTGATTATATTCTTTTATTCCTTACTAAGAACCATTAGGTTTGGGGCTTGCATGTGAAGTTGGTGGGGATGATGGGCGCAGAGCTAAAGGCTTGGATTAAGGGTTGGTGGTCAGGGTACTGATAGTGTTCGCTTGAATGCAAGGTTGTCCCAGGGTCTACTTGAGGGTGCGTAGCGTTGGGAACGGGAATAATGTTTGCATAGATGGGACATGTGCAGGACAAGCAACTCATATCGTGGCAGTCTGCAGGGTAAAGAAGTGTTGGCTCGTAGAAGCTCAAATCAAAGGCTCCGCCAATTCTGGCCAGCAAAAGTGGGACATGTTTATTCTTCCCGAGAAATTAGGAGCCCTTGGGGGACTTGGGGGCACCTTGTATGCTTTGGCACTGACATTTTTCATTAGAAGCTACCTGCGTATCCCATTGCGTATGCAATTACGGGCCTCAAGTGGAATTTCAATAACCCTGCCACCTAACCTATTCGCTCCATTCTGAGAGATTCCTCATGTGTCAGAACAGGCCATTGCGACCGGAGGATGCGATCTTGCTCCACACTGGGTTTCCATAGCCAACTAGGGGAACCACAAACGGACCCCCATAGACTATAATCATGAATCCTTTTTCTAAAAACTCCCCGAAATGGGACCCTTCGCTTTAGAGATTTGAGGAAGCTAGGCTGGCTTTCCGAGCATCTTCCTGCCAGAGCGATGGTAGTTGGGGCCCCTTTCCGGAGGTCCCTATCAGCGAGATTTTTATTTTCTGGTGTACAAGGGGACCCCCTTATTCTAAAACCCCCAGCTGTTCTGGGGCGCGCTATTTTCGTGGATGACGTGCGTCCGGGAAGAAGAAAGATAGATGCAGTATTTGTTCCCTGGACCCCAAAACTATGTAGAACAAAAGCGTTTTGAGCTCTTCTTGTTTATGGACTTCGGGCAATGTGGCCTTCCTTTGAGTCCAAGCCAGCATATACCGGAGGCACAAAGACTACAGAGGCGAGCCCATCCGGGGAGCCTATCGGGTAGGGATTCTATAGTTAATACTCTGTAACCCTATAATATACTAGAATATATTAATATACTACAATATATTACAATATACTATAACATACTATAATATTTTAAGCCCTAACCTTGTCAATATAGAGGGGTCAGAATCTCAGGCAGATGGTTCTGGACGTGGGGGTGCAGAACTCGGCGACAGCTACACGGCCCAGGAGTGTGGGCCTAATAGTAATGTCCATTTTAAAGGTAACGGTAAGTGTCATCATGGGCCTTTTTGGGGTCCTCATACTGTTCATGGTGTTGCCTTCAGCCTGAATCACAGCTTAAGAACTCCTGTGTGAGTTTATAACCAATAGAACTGTACTGTGACTCTGACAATGAGCCAGATAGCGCGCATCTCCATCTTTTCATCTAAGCGAGGAGCACCTGCACTTCCACAGATAACTGCAAGTTCTCGCAAGTTTGATGGGCAAGTTCCTGGCAATCATATCGGGAGCATACAAGATGTACATGTAGTACGCGGAGCAGGTATGGATATCAATGTCATTCATATCGTGGCCATAAGGAAGTGGGAGAGGTTAACGGCTCACTGCACGGGTGGGTTTATGTTGCACTCGTAAGGACGATACGAGGTATCCTGGGAATGCTTCAGACCAGCGCAACCCCTCTCACCCGTACTAGCAGGAAGCATCCCCTTCACAGTTCTAAGCCACAATTGAGGTAAGCTTCATGAATCCTAGCCGTGTCTGCAGTGCAAGGCCGGAAGCATGGCAATTTAGAGCATACTTGCAGAGTCACAGGAGGCCACCACACAAATTTATACTCTCATCCCGAACTTTACCCCTGAACCCTAATCCCAACCCTGGGGCCCTGAAACAATCACACCTTCACACTTTGGACCCCAAGCCCACAAAGCCAAAGCCCCCAAACCCTTACAGATGCATTCCTTGCAGGAGGTGGATTTCCTCAAGCAGCACCTCTCCAGACTCCAACAAGGCAGCTGAGTTTTTGCTGAATGGAACTATGTTTTTTCAATGTATATCCTGACCCAATATAGATTCGATTTTTTTGAGCAGTACCTCAGGAAAAGGAGCACTCCCCGCCCGTCACTTGATAATGTCAGTAATGTCAGGACCTGACACCATGATTTGCTTGTGGCGGCAGATCGTCTCTAGCATTAGGGTGAGATCAGTACTGTGCAGCGATTTCGAGGCTTTGGGGTTCCCAGTTTGACAGGGATAGTCTTTGGGGCTTGCTGGTGCATGGTGCTGGGCGGAAGGTCTGGGGTATGTATCTTTGTGTTTCTGAGCTTCATGATTTTGTGACGGGTTAAGACTCTAGGGGATCGATGTTGTTGCTTGGGACAGCGCTGCCATCGGTCGATCTGTCCCTCTAAGGCCCCCCAGAAGTCACATTATGGTTTTTGTCCACAAGCTTGTATCAGCAAAGCCCTGAGCTGCTCAAAACATTTTCGGCCATTCTTCAAAACAGTGGGCAATTAAGCTGCGTACATATCCCCTAAACCTGTATCTCTCACTCTTTCACTTTCTCACTCTCATTCTCGCTCTCACCCACATTCGCCGCCTCAATCAATCAGTCAATCGGTCAATCAGGGGAAAAGCGAGTCCACCAGAGACCACTTGTCAGCAGCCCTAGTCAGCAGCCCTATTCACCCAGTGAGGTGAAGCCAAGGGGTGCCATGGTGTAGCCTACAGACCTGAGTGCTTCCAAAAAAAGGAGAGTGAGTATTCGTAACAGTTCTAAATGAGCTTCTAAACCCTGTAAATCTCGACCGCGCGCCTCAACCCGGAACCCCATGTTTCATGCAGGCTCTGTGCAAAGCGGAGCAGCCTTGTCCGAAGTCCAGGCGCGCCTGGAAGGACTGCTTCCTGAGTATTCGGCACAGGGTTTCAGGGTTTGTGGGTAATGGTTGGGGTTTAGGGTTCCGGGTTATTGGAGCGTTAAGGATATAAGGTTGCAGGTTATAGGGTTCAGGGATTCGGGATTACAGGGTTTAAGGTTTTGGGGTTATAGCTCACCATATGGAGATTTCCATAAATAGTAAGCCCTATTATAGACCACAGTATGCTATATCCGTTCATAAGAACTCCCCATTCCAAAAGAGGGCCTTTGCCCCTGTAGCTGGTACTTATTAAACATGTCTGCCCCCTAGAAGCATGGAAGTAGCTTTCGTTTGGATCTGGTTTTGGAGTCTTCTCCCAGTTGCTACAGTACGGGGAATACAGGAGGAAGGTCCCCGATTTTTATCAGGCTTTATAGGTACTTAGATGTGTTGAAGGGCTTGATGGGGCATGACACGTGAGCGAGCATCGCCAGCCGTAGTTACAACGTGAAAGCCCCTATGGCTAACATGAACCTCAGAGACCTATCTGGGTCGAGAGTATTAGCCATGTCATGACCGTGCGTTTTTTAAGAGACCGGGTGGTCAAAATCAACCTTATTGAGTTGGCGTCTTCCTATAGGCGACTGCGATCCTTGCGGCTTCGGCCCTGTAACAACCCCGGAAGGTATTGCGATAGCTATCTACATGCTATCATTACTAATGCAGGTATAGCTTGGGTACTGCCCCCTCCCCCACTAACAGGTGGATGATACGTGTTACATTTTCATGTAGCCCTTAATATGACCCCTAATTGTTATAGATGGTTAATGGTTGGGAGCAGGACCCAAGGTACAGCTTCCAATACTATAATAGATTATCACATACCATAATATAAGAAGAGTATACTATAATGTACCAGAATATAGCATACTCTAATATAAAAAAAACAAACATATACCATAATATACCATAGTAGTATCCGTTTTAGTGTAATGTAAACTTCATGTTGTGACCTTGATCATGCTGCCAGTCTTGGAAGGAGAAACGGCTGCCCGAGCTGCCGCCTGCAGCTTAGCCAGCTGGGAGACTGCAGCATATGCACCCAGACCCCTGGGAGGATCTAAAAATTAGAAAGCCATAATAACCCCTAAAAATCCCTATACAATTTCCCATAGTCTTCTAGGGGTTCTAATTTCTAGATCCCTTTAGGGGTCTGGGCATGTCCATATCCCTGTATAACCCTATATAGCAAAGCCTTATGGCCCCCTTCGTGATGTAGACCCTAAGCATCACACGGTATCATTGAGCTGTGATTTGTGCTGTATAGAATGGCTCCTGGCAATCAGCCGCTTATGTCATAGAAAATGGTCGCCCTATTAGTGGCCTCTTAGGTTGGGCCCTCACCCAGGCACAGTAGTATACTAACCCAAGATAAGGACCTTGCTAGAATTACCGGCATCCATTGTGGTCACTATTAGTGGGTGGGGTCCCAACCTAAGTCGTGAGGCACAGCAAGAGCAGAGCTCTCGTCTGGAAGCGCTGAGCCAGGACAGGGAATGTGCGCAAGGACCAAGAATCCCAAAGGGGTCCATGTAGGAGAATGGACTAGGGTTTAGGGTATAGGGTTTAGGGTATAGGGTTTAGGGTGTAGGGTTTTGGGTTAAGGGTTTTGGGTTAAGGGTTTATGATTAAGGGTAGGTATATGGAAATACGTAGGGCCAAAAAGGGTTCCCATATACCTACTTCAACGCCCAAGTATATACCATATAGCTACATGGACCCTTTGGGAGTATATAATACAGATGGCCTTTCTGAGGCTTCTTGCGGTTTTGTACAGGACCGAACTCATACCTCTTCTGGTTCGCGTGTTGGCGCTTGTTTAGACTATAGCTCATATTGGGGGGGATTCATCATTATGGGGGGGGGTTTAGCGCTAAGGGAGGGGAATAGTCGATATAGAGCCATATAAACTCAACAAAACACCTGGGGAATCTGCTGCCATGCAAAGGACGCCTAATGTAGCCGAAGTAACACGCCCCTTCTGCGCCGCGCAGCCCTTACTAAGAAGATTCCCGCAATGTTGGTTAACATTCCCTTGTCAGGTAAGAGTACTGGTATACAAAATGAGCACCATAATTATTCAGGCACCTAGAAGCCCCATGCAAACCCTACACCTTAAACCCCAATCTCCATGCCAAAATCCTTGACCCTAAGAGTCCAAAGCTCAAATACTGTGTGACCTGAATGGTCTTTAGCAATTAAACAATGGGGCTTAGGTCTCAAATGCTATGACCTGAATGGTTCTCTGAGCAACTCAACCATAGACATTTGGGTATTTCCAGCAGGCGCTGGGCTTCTCACGGGCGCTAATGGCTCAGTCCATCGCACAGCGCGTGGAGGCGCGCGGGCTATGACAATCTCAGGTCTGCGCAGACAGGCGATATACAGAGACGCTAGGGTCCGAATTGCCGAAAGTAGGTAATGAACAGCCGGCAGATGCTGAAAGCATCCGCCCCGCGCTGAGCACCAGGGAAAATTTTCTCGGAATGAAATCATCACCACAGTTCGAGATTTGGCACAAGGGGTTTTGACCCCACCTTCAACTTCCCATATCGTTATATGGGGTTTCCATAAAATGGGAGTTTCCAATGTAAACAAGGTAGACCATAATATAATTATATAGGGTCTCTGATACAGGGGCCCCTTGTCTTGGAATCCCCCAATCTTCCTCAATCCCTCAAATCCCTGCGATGCCGACAGCAGGCTCCATAAATGGGTAATGTAGAAGCCAGAAGAGGAACACAAACTATGTTCTCATAACTCATGCTGTAGTATGATATACAGCTATAGTGTAGCCTGTCTTTGTAATCCTTTACCTGTAAGAACTATTGTTTGAGTATACTCCCTTAAGGCTCTGCCGCAGATGTTTGGGCCCCTACATTGTTTGGCTCCAGACCTGATCCTGCAAACCCGGAGCCTGTCCCCAAATCTCAACATCACAGAAGTTGGGGCTGCCTAACGGTAATCTAGTATAGTATAGTATAGCATGGTATACCCTAACTTTGGGATGCCACGAATATTCCTCGACCCGGAAGGCTTGTGCCAAGCTCCATCTGCGCAGCATCAAACTTGACTTGATGCTGCAGCTACAATCAGCTATTATCCCAAACCTGAAGCCCCAAAACCTCAAACCCCTAAAGCCCCAAAAATCTCCCTTAAATCCACAAGCGCTTCAGCACCGGAGGCGCTGGAAGAGCGGATGGGTATGGAGCGTAAGGAGCTTTTCGTCAACAGCTCAGCTAATGCCTTTTGGGCTTGGTATGGGAGCTTGCAAACACTCATTGATAATAAGGGGCCCCCTTTTAGGAGTCCTCAATGCAAGGATCACATTTGGGAGGTGTTCATTGGGGCCTCCTATTTATGGAAGCCCCGCATATGGCAACTCCAGAAGCACGCAGCGGGCCAAACCCCCATCATGTTGCAGGAGCATTCAGGGTTTCCGGCGCAAGAAGCTTCCTTTTGATGGGTTCCCTAACCACCTCCCCCACAGACTACACCCGTTAAGCGCTTCAGGTCCCTGCTTGATTCGGCTGAGGCGTAATGTAGGCTGGTTTAGGCGGAACCTTAAAGGGGGGTGACCTAATCCATCTTCAACCCTAAACCGCAAAACCCTAGATCCTAAACCCTGAAGTTTATGAGAACCTATGGCCTGTCTTGGGGACTCTCCTAAAGAAGCCCTTCGGGTCACATGGTAGTTTCCATAACTAGGCCCTAGACTTCCGCCACCTCGTTTGACGGGTGGGTTGCTAATTCATCCGTTTAACTGGTGGGCTCAGATTTTTCTTCTTGCAGCTTCAGCTGGCAGGCTCCGACCTGTCCAAATCAGTGACCGACGTAAGCCACATATACAGACCAAGTCAGGGCAAGCGTGCAGATTACGCCAAGATACGCCAAGAGAAACAACGCGCGTAAAAACACCGTCAAAAGCCCGTAAAACCCATCTAGGCAACCGCAAAACGCACTCAAAAACTGTAAAACCTATTCGCCGCGAAAGCAACCTGGAAACTCGGGCATTCGACCAAAATCGAACCAACTCCTTTTGCATCAGTATTGCGAACTGATGTCGTGCGTAGGTCAGAGCTACTGCTTGAAGAATCAATTTTCACAGTGGTTTCAGTTTTTCTGCGTGGTTTTCTTGACCCACCTCGTTAAACTGGTGGGTTGAAGCCCTAGGGTAGGGGTGTAGACCCCCAAATCCTATAATCCTGATTCTATAGGGCCACCCCGGAATGGTACCCCTAACTTTGGGAGCCCCCATACGTCTTCTTTTCAGCATGTTCTAGAGTTCCATCCCGCAAGGCTTGGACTTGGCTTAGTTAAGGGGCTTTGAGACTTTGAAGAATGCCAAATTCCTTTGGGCCCTGAAGTCTATAGAAGAAAAACAAAGCGTACCTTGGGCTCGAAAATCTCTTAATGATACCTTGGACCCTACAGCCTTCACATCGCACCTCCGTTTGGCTACGTGGACCCTAGGGGCTATGGTTTCCTTGCTAGACCATTGCAGCGACAACCCAGCACCCAGGACTTCCACATTTCCTAGGTTGGGGAATGCATCCTATGAAGCAGGCTTAGGGATTCAGAGGACGTTTAGTACAATTTTAGGTGTTGTGCTTCATTGAAGGGGTCTTCATGTAGAGAATGGAAAAATGGATCCCTTGTTCAATCCCCAATACTGCAGTGTTTCCATCTCTTGCGTCATATCTTCACTCCCTTCTGAGAACCAGCAAGTTAACCCTTAACAGGCCATCACGAATCCTCAAGAGCCCAAGTGAGGCCTGAGACAACCCTTCAACTTACTGAAGGGGGGGGGGTAAGTAGGGAAATACGGGAATATATTAGATAGGGGTTATATTCCCTTATCCCCTACTGACCGTAAACCCTAAACCCTAATATATGTGGATTGTATTCGCTTGTTCCCTGCTACTCCGAAACCCTCAACCCTAATATATATAGGGGTAATATTCTCTTATACCCTACTAACCCCAACCCTGAAACCTACCATATAGGGATTACATTCCATTGTTCTCTACTAACCCTCAAGAAGTCAAATCGTTTGCTCTGCATGGTCCAAGGCCCGACACTCCAGGCTGCGGGATGAAGTCACGACTGAGGGCCAGGCCAGGATGAGGCTTAAAAGGGGGTTTAGGGTCCAGGGTTTAGGTTTTAGGGTTTAGGGGCTATACAGGGGATCGCGTTTTTCAGGCCTACTCACGCCCAGTAAGTTTCTGCTTAAGTGCCTTGAGGGTAGATTGGAGCTCCCGGACGCTCCCAAACGAGGGCTCCAAATGCACAAAAAGGTATTCAGGGAGACGGAATCGGGGCGCTCAAAGACTTGTTCTTAGTAGTGAATATGAGAATATATTATACATGTGTTCTCGCAATTATATTCTCTTACTCTCGACTCAGAACTAGGAAGAAGATGTTCAATCTTTCAGCGCAGGGTGGCAGTTGTTGAGTCTTATCTGCTCTTCCGCTGCGGTAAGGGTGACGGCTCTACTAATGATAGCTAGAAGTACGCAACTTTGCCAAACTCATGTTTCTAACTGGGGGTTAGTAGGGAATGAGGGAAAGAATGATATAGGGATTCTATTCCCTTATTCTCTATTAACCACCAGTCAGGTTTTCTAGAACTGCTGTTCGTCTGCATGCGCCTCTTGAAAAGCGTCGCGGCTTCGTGCTGCTACCCCTTATGCTTACACACACACACCAACATGGGGGGGGGTGGGTTCCCTGAATGAGCGGAATTCTCAACAGGTTCCCAAAAATGAGGGCGTTCCCAAAACTGCATTATTTTGGGAGTCCCCAGAAGTATGGTGATAGTATATTGGGGTCTACATTCAGGGACTACAAATGTGTTGGGACGGCCAGAAGCAACACTTCTTTCTTTTTGTCCTGTCTGCGATTCTGGGATTCTGTGACCAAGATATAGCATGATGCCTGTTGCTTGATAGGAGCCCTGCTTCACGCCCCCAAGTACCATGCAGGGCAGCCCGGCATCTAAAATCCATGCGCTTTCGAAATCTTGAATCCGTCCAAGTAGTAGAAGAAAGAAAGCAAAACTCAGCCAGGTCTAATGGGTGCTGTATAGAGACCTTGAACCTTTAAGTTTAAGCCAATTGACAACCTTGCGTTAGTAACGCTGAGTGGTTTAAAAGACAAGAACAACAGAAGGGAGGGCGGTCACCCTAAGGTCATTCACTCCTTGTTTCAAGCCCAGAAGCCCAGTTGAGGATTTTGCTGCTTCTTGCCAGGAGGGAAGCCTGCGGCTGCAGGAAGTGTCCAACAGGCAGACGTCCCGAGTTGAGGAAATTAGAATTAGATTTTCGAAAATACATCATGAGCAAGACGCATCGCCTCGTAAGCTCCACATTTTATCTCCAAACATTGCCAGGTTACTGTGGAAGTCTATGGGATTCGTTGTCATGCCAAGGCACTTCTACACTGAACCAGGGTCGATCTTTTGGCAGTTTGAAGGGGTTTGTTTCAACGCCAGTGTAGCTGGTGGTGCAGGATGTCTGTCATCAACAGCGGGTGACGGCTGCAAACGTTCAGCAAGTTTTGTGGGCTTACTTGCCTGAAGCCTTCCCACCTCTCTGCTACACTTAGCCCCAGGATACTGGGGAGCAGAAAGTTCTAGAATTATCGACCTGCAGCCCAGACCCCTTTGCAGCTGGCATGGGTGGTCCTTGCTAGACCGCTAGACTTGAAGTGTCTGTAGAAGTATCAGATATCAGAAGCCCCTCCAAGGGCAAGTGGAGAGTATATCACAAGAAACATCTATGCGAGTCTCCAACAAGGGCTGCCTTCAGGCTAGCCCTATAGTGAAGCGCTCTTGCCTATGTGCTACGGCTGAAGGGATGATTATTGTTACGTGTCTTCTGAAGCTTTGAACAAACAGGCGCGTTCTGTAGCGTGGGCTGGTGTGCCTGTTTAAAAAGCCACATGGCTGTGAGTCAAAAAGCATTCGGATCGAATGAGGTTTGGGTGGCGGTTTCTCGACGCAAAGTTATACCAAGCAAGGAGGCATCTGCAAAAATCCACTCCGCGACTGACCTTCCTTGAGTTTTATATTCACGCGAACTCAAAGTGGTGAAGCGTTCCACGACAATAGGTTTGAAAAATCAGGTTGCAACAAAGGTTTGGATGCGTGGACGGCGGTGGACAGGGTTTGATCCACCGCCACGTTTTCTGTTGATATTGGGTTCACGCCTTGAGAGGGCAGCTGTGTGCCGTCTGAAAGGTTCGTGCTTGGTAATACGCTTCCACTATAAGATCTGTATAGCTATAGTAGGCAACCCGAGAATGCCCCGATGTATCTTCGGAGTTCCTTTGGGGTTTCTGATCTGAGAAAGTCCCATATGATTGATATATGACCTACACCTAATTGTAGATGGTGCCGTTTTCTCCCTAGAACACCTCTCGCTCTTGGCAGAACCCCTTTGGCAACATGTCTGGGATACTTGTCCCGCCATACGGAAGTGCCCCCCATGTTGCAGCTATGGAGCTTTTTTTTCTTATGACTGTGATAGGATGGGGGCAATATCCGTAACGTTAAGCCCGAACCCTAAACCCTGCATCCTAACGAAAAAGCCCTAAGCCCGAAAGGCCTAGACGCCCAAAAGCCAAAATTGTTCCTTGCGAATTACGTACCAAAGTCCGTAAAAACTCTCTCTCTCTCTCTCCCTCTTTCTTTCTGTGAGAGAAGTCCGAAGACACTGTTGCAGGGTGGGGGCAGGTGCCAAAACATACCTAATTGCCCCTATTTGGACCCAGCCCTAGACCCGAAACCCCTTGCTTTGAAAGCCCCCCCAGTTTTCTCCCTGCATATCCCTAGCTTTCCCAAAGCTACCACACTGTCCCCTGGACCCCATATACCCTTACCCTCCAGGTTCCACTCCGCAGTGGATGCTTTGGAAAAGCGCTGCCAAGCCTTGGAAAGCGCCAGGGAAGAGGCCACTGGACGTTGCTTCATAGGAGGGTGGACATATATATGTATATACACAAAAAGTAGGTGATGCATAGCTTTTGTGGTTTACTTGGGTTCTGAAGTTGATGAGCCTTGCTTAGTAGTGTTTATGTTACATGGTGCTGCATACTGTAGAAGTATGGCGATGATTCTAGGTGTCTCTTGGTTTCTAGGATTTGTGAACCCTAAACCCCAGATACTGTTGCGATACAGAGGGAGGCCTTGGATTGGTGTAAACCCGGGGACCCCAAACACGCTGGCCGCGTACCCTAAAGCCTAAAGCCTAAACCCTAAACTCTAAGCCCTAAACCCTAATCTTCTGCCACTGGGATGTCAGTGGGGGCATTGGTGCTGAGTCCATGACTCGCAGGTGTAGAGTGCTTCACCTCCCCCCCAAATTCCATGGAGCCCAAAAGAGCTTCCCTTTGAGACGACAGTAGTCTGTACCTAAACCCCAGAAGTATGTAAAAGAATAGCCCTAAACCCATAATAATAGCCCAAAAAGGCAATTATTTTACATACTTTTGGGGTCCAGGTACATTGTATAGAGTCAAGTTTCCTTCGCAGCCAACTTTCCTTCTGCCTTCTTGCGGCCCTCATGGGACTGTAGATTCCGGTTCGCGACACCCTGAACCAAAAACCAAAAGGTCCAGGTAACTATATCTCATATTGTATAGTTAAGGCCCCGAAGCATCTACATGGGAACGCCTTTGAAGCCCGAAATACATATTATTAGGTAACACTATAAACCCGGAACTTTTTTTTGCGAGTAATGTTGGGGCCTCCTGAATAAGTAGCAACATTTGACCTCAGATTTCTTAGGGTAACTCAAAACGATGTCGGCGATTATTTGGGGCAGTGCCGATGATCAAGTGCGTGTGTTTCTCGGGTAGTTTTGCATCGAAGCCTTCTGTAAGCTCAAAGCACTGACTGCGCGGGCGAACAACAGCAATACGGGATTTTTTTGTTGTCAGGAAAGCTTTCACAATTATATTTGCTTGCTGCATTTTTTTCTAGGCCCTTCAGTTCCGAATTCTCCAAATCATGCTAAAACGAGAAGCTCATAGTAGCTCTGTGCCAGGATATTTCAACAACAATCATTCAGTATCTTTCAAATGAAGGCTTGATGAACTTCACTGCTGAGGTAGCTAAGTCGCGCCAGTCGCGCGTGGCAACCGTCCCCCTTGGATCCGTAGTGCTAAAGCCGCACGACGCATCGGCTGCACTTGGTCGAGTAGAATCGTGCCAGAGGTAATCATCAATTACAGAGCGCACGCCAGCACTTGCCATGGCGGTAGCTTCCTGCTTGCAATGGGTCCTGGAAGACAGTTGCACCGTGCTCGGGGGTGATGCTATGGCCGCTTGATTTAATGCCTGGAAGCTGTTCGTCCGAGGTTTTAGTGGCCTTCTCGCTGAGTTGTGGCGGAGAAGGTCTGGGTGGGTGTGGGTGGAGGCAGGGTGGCAATATAGGCGCGCGGCGAATGTCTCGGAAAATCTCCTTGCCCAGGATGAAGTTCTCGACTGCGTCCTGCCTCCAGAAGGCTGGGTTGTGGAGATTGTCATGTTGCCATGCCACTACGCAGGATCCATGAGGTAGTTCATCTCCCGCTGCATAGGATCGTGAGTGTTTCTCTAGGAACGTGCAAATATCATCTGACTGCGAGGGCCTGGTGATGAGGGCCGTGTCCTGCGCTTGGAGTTGCTTCCTAAGTGCCACCTACAAGCCCTATAGATTTTGTCAGGTGCAAATGATGACACATGAGGCCCTGGGCCCAGAAAACGCTCGAACATGCTCTGAAGCATTCTAAGCTGCAGCTGTCCAAGGTTTCAGTGGCCATTTGGGATTTGCCCTGTACCGAGAAAGTCAACTCTGTGTTGGCGGGCTCAGAAGAAAATCTGTCACTTTTGTTCCTGGAAAACCCTCATTGGACTTGACCAGCTTCAGGCTGAGACCTTTGCAGACCGGATTTTACCACGTCGGGGTGCAGGTCTGGTTGCTTTGGCTGCCTGCCTGTGGCTTGATTTCTGCTGAGGCTATAGTTTAGTATAGCACAGTAAAGTATGGTATAGGATGAAGCTGCACAATGCATCGGAACATGTCGCACGTATAACCGCAGCAAGGTGGAAGGAATTGAGTACACCTTCTGCAACGTGCCTACGGATCCATCTGGGAGCGGCGTGTTTGGCCACAGGTCCGTCGTTTCGTAAGCTTTTGACACGGAAGTCCCAAACCCTACACCCTACACCTTATAAACTCCCTGAGCCCTAAGAGGGCCTAGCCTATGCATACTCTTGCAAGATCCAAGCAGCCGGACTTTGGGTTCAGGTTTCGGGGTGTCTCATCTAGGGCTAAAAGGTGTCAGGGCTTACGTGCGATTCACGGGCAGTTGGGATTTGATGGCGTATAACTGTTGAAGTACTTCTCCAAACGTGATGTGTGCATGTTTTGAGCCTAGACTAGACTGTGAAGCGACGGGAGGCCTAGCCTCCTCCCCTGCACACTGCGTGAGCTCCGAACCTTCCACGTGGAGCTGCCGGAGGGAGAGGCAAGCTCCTTGAATGCCGGAAGATGATGGTGGTGGTGGTGGTGGTGGTGGTGGTGGTGGCGGCATTCGTGGAGTAGTGTGGTTGGTGAGGTGAGAGGTAACCGCAAGGGCCCTTAGCGTCCACAGAGCCAACGATGGGCAAAGTGAGAAGCCTCATAAGGTGAAGCGTAGCATGAAGTCGGACCATTCAGGTGAGACAGATTTGCCACGTCCAACGACACAGCGGCTATCCTTGAACAATTTAGGGGTCATCGAAGCGTGACACAGAGCCTGCAAAGACGATGAGGGGTAGCGAGGGTGCTGCGTTGAAGTTACATCATTTGAGTTCGTGCCGAAACTAGGGTCCTAGCAGGCTCTTTGACATGAACCAAGCCAAGATGGAGATATAATTGGCGTAGTCATGTAATCTATTCGAATAGGTGCATGCCCCCTGCATCTGGTGTAGGTGGAGCGGATCTTGGAAGAAATGGAGGAGGAATGGTGAGCCCGCCGAATTCTGCATCTGCAACTCACTGGGGCCTTGTTGGCCGGGGTCCTCTGCATCTTATATCCGTCATCTACGTGCAGAGGCAAGCTGAAGACTATCATCTTGTGCGGAGGGGGCCTCAGTTTCGCGCGTTCTGTTCAGGCTGATGGGTAGGTTAGCTTCCACCATGTGCAAGCTAGCGCCTTAAGCAAGAACGGCTCAGTTCTGAACACCAACTTGGGATGAATCTCGTGTTTTCTGTTTTTCTGGTTTCCCGAGAGCAACAGCAACATACATCCCCATCCGGAGGGCGCATTTTCTGAGGAACAACTGCGCGCACTTCAGCGCGGCGCTGTGCAGAAGACTTGGGGCGTCGGTCCCAGCCGCAACATCATGAGGTTCACTCACTCACGCAAGCAGCTCCAGAAATGAAACTTTTTGCGTGCACTGAGGTCGATCCGCCTCCATTGTGGGCCGCGCCCCCAAGTCCAAAAACCCTAAATGCTAAACCCTAAACCAGGAGCTTCTTGTGGGACGGGCCCCGGAAGTGAGGTGCACACGATGGCAGCGATGGCCCGAGGTGTCCTCAAGGCCTCTGCTTCAAAACCCAAAGCCCTCAAACCCTAGTTTTGGATTAGTTTTCACTCATTAATGTCGAGCTAAAGCTTTAGGCCCCTGTAAGAAGAGTTTGCGCTGGAGGTCAAGTCCTGTTTCGACGGCCTGCAAATGCCGGGGTGGCCCAGATTCATCCGTTACTTGGGTTTAGGGTGCCAGGCTTGTAAGGTTTAGAGTTCAGGGAGCTGCGTGCCCTCTAGCAAAACAGCGGTGCTCAGGCTGTGTGCTGTGAACCGCGCTGGGTCGGGAGGCCGACTGAATTCGCTATGCAAGGTCCAGGACAGCTTCACACATCGTTTCCTTGCGCGAATGAGAGCAACTTTGTTTCGCAGGCCATGGCAATCATGTCAATCCAGATTTTTACGAGAAGGTGGATTGACATGGCGGCAGCCTCAGTTGCGGCATTCTCGAGAGCCTCTGGAAGCCCATGGCAACGTATCGCTGCTAAACCAAGGCAAAGTATCGCCTTCCTCGGCCATCTGGCAAAGCCAAAAGCGCCCTCGAAGTCTTAGCATTTGAGAGCTGCTGGAGAACGGCAAAGACCGTCAGCAACTGTGGCGAAATGGGCGGCATTTCAGGTTGTGTTCGTTGAGTGGCTTGAGTTGCGTGCCTGCCCTGAATTTGACTTGTGTTGTGTGTTGCTTCAGCCTGGTGGCAAGTGGCAAACATGAACTGACGACAGACCCCGCTAAACAAGTCTTTCAGGACCTCACACCCTACGTATACCCTAAAGAGTAGCCACCAGCCATCGTAAACCCTAAACCCTGAACCCTGTAAACCCTGTAGTACCTGGACCCTCCGGGTAGACACTCAGCCCTTTGGAGGTCCAGCTTCGCCTTGCAGATGCGCAGTGGCTTCGGCTTGGCTTAAGGGTTTTCAGGGTGCATAGGGTTTCGAGCATACGTGCTTCCAGCTTAGGGTCTGAAGTTCAAGGTTCTTGGGATTTAGGATTTCGGGCGTAGGGCATCGGTTCAGGGCTTAAAAGGTTTAGGATGTAGTAATTAGCCAGGATCGGGTCAAACTGCCTCTAAGAGCCGCGTCCCTTTGGAAGCAAGCAGACATCGCACACGAGCATCCCAAGTTCAAGAGTTTTCGGTGTCCCTGACAAGAAACCCAATTTTTCTTAACCGGCCCAAGTACCATGAGGACTGCACCATGTTCTCAGGCGTTTTAGGAGTTGTGGCGACGATGGACTTCAGTTGCGTGATTGCAAGGGTGCATCACAGGCTGTGTTTGCGACTATACGCACGTTGGTATTTTCATGTTTTTGAGCGCCTCCAGGACCCCAGGCAGCAAAAGACACAAGTTCGGGGCATGCAATGAGGAAAGCCGTATGAAACACACTTGAGCCCATTTCTGTATGGCGTCAAGTTCTGGTTTCTGTGACGCATCAGCTCTCAATCCTTTGCATCCCACATGCTTTTCACAAAATTTCCCCACCGCCTTCAAAGTAGTCCAAAATACTTATCCCAGGCCCCATGGCCCATCTTCGCCTTAAGGTCCAGACCCCTTGCCCAGACCCCAAAGACAATGCAAAATCTGGAACCCCCTTAGCTACCCCATCTAAGGTTCTCTTATACTTGCCTTTAATTCTCCCTACACAGGCCCAATTTAGCGGGGTCCCTGAAGGGGGGGGTAGTTAGGTAAACATGGCCATATGACAGGAAGTCTGGGCGTGGCGACGCCGAGAGCGTCTCGACTCCTTGTTTTAGCTCCGAAGTGCTTGCTGGTGAGTGCGGAATGAATGTTATGGATCCTTGCATATACGTATATATAGAGAGCGGTTCCATAATCCCTGAAAACGCCTATCCCCTAGTCCCTAGATTCGCTGCTTTCATTCTCTACTCACCATCCGTAAGGTTTTGCAGGATCATGAGAAGAGATTGGGAGTTTCCAGTGATCTTTGCAAAATCCGAAAGGGGGATCCTTGTCTTCGCCCTCAGCTTGCCTTAAGGATAGGGTTTAGGGTTTAAAGCTTTTGAAGTTTTCATTTATAAGGTTGGTATAGGGAGTAGATAAAGGAAAAACGTATGGCTTGAGTACATTCGGTCAAAGTTGAGGCTTGGTGCATGAGATGTTATTAGGGTCTTGCTTTGTTCGGGCACGTGATCCGTTAGGGCAAATAGTCTCCTCAAACCAGAGAAGCCGCGATCTAAACCCCATTAACAAAAATCAACTCAACCCATCTTGCGACGGTGGGAAGTGACAAGTTCAAATCCTTGTGGGAGACGCGTAAAGTATCTGCAACAAGTGCATGGAGCTATCTGCGCCCGGTCATCATGCTCTTGGTCGTAGCATTGTCGAAAAGCATGCAACCCAGAAGCTGAATTCCAATCCCTAAGCTGGAGCCTCTGTCCCAATTAACAGCTGGGTTTAGGGTTTAGGGTCCATAAGTATAGTCCCTTCAAGTGCTCAATTCCACAGGATTTTCCAAGGGTAGGCAGGAATTCCCACGCCTATGGAATCCCCTGCAACTACAAGATACCTGCCCCTACGGAAACCTAAGCCCCGACGCGAAGGGTCCAAGTATCCAAATCTTAGGTTCTTCGGTCCGGCAAGAAATATAGACCCCAATATACTATAATCCTTATTATGGGATATAATCCTTATTATAGGGGCTGTAATCCTCATTTTCCCAGATGGTACCCCTAATGTTGGGAAAACCTCAGCTCTTAAGCGCCCCAATTGTTCGGGTACTTGGACCCTTCGGCCTACTTGTGGTAGTCCCTATATACAACCCTGATCATTGTCCATATGCCCTACTCCATCATTTCCTACTCATCAGTAGTATGTTCCAGGTACACAAAGAATGGGGGCTTCAGGCCCCAAATATATTGCAATGATCTAAACCGTTTTTGGGAACTAAAGCTCATTAATTACTTGGGTACTTGGGACCCTTGCGGTAGGTAAATAAATTCTATATCCCAAATCCCTAACCCCTAAATCCCCAAACCCGAGACCATGAGGCATCAAAGTCGCTCTGGTATCGACCACACGGAAGTCCCAGGATCTCTGCTGGGATTGCAATCATGCAGGGTTTAGGGTTCAGGGCGTAGGGTGTAGGGTTCAGGGTTTGATGTTCAAGGTTCGCTGTTCCGGAGTTCCGGGTTCAGGTTTTGGGGTTTAGGTTGAGGGTTTCTGGTCGGGTTCAGGGTGCTACACGTATAGAGGGTCTGGGGCCTGAAAATCACGTAGCAACAGCAATAACCATTCCAATATGCAGAGAAGCAACTGGAAAAGAGCAGGGACTAGGGAATGGAAACTGAGGCATTGATGGGATTGACACCAGAAATCCTACATGGCTCTAAGTACTTAAACTTTGGGAAGTACGGTCCTCTAGTATGATGAGGCCATGCATATTTGTAGAATCAACAGAAGGTTTCTTACTTCGACTTTCTGGCAGACCCTACAGTTGCAACATGTTGCAACACCAAACCCGAAATCCCAAGCCCTAAACTCCGGAACGTCTAACCCAGATGATACTAGAATACCTATACTGCCTATATAGTGCATATATACATATATACATATATATTATCCCTGCAATTTCCATTTTGTTTTCCATTATCCCTCTAAGCCCAGTTTCAAGAAGTCCTCCGAAGACAGGAGCAGTTCGAGCGCCAAGCCGAGGCATTGCGGAAGCTCCGGAGTGAGGCCGTGACTAGACTGCTTGACTTTGGGGGTTATATGGGTGTCATGGCTTAGGGTTTAGGGTTTAGGGTTTAGGGAATATACTCCCCCAATAATGGAGAATCAAATGGAAAAGAAAATGGGAAATGAAATGGAAACTGGAGTTATGTAGGGGTTTATAGGGATTATGAGCTACAGTCTAAACTCCTTAAAGGGGGTATATATAGGGGATTACATAGGGGACTACTATAGGGATTATTAAGGGGGATACTAGGAGTTTAGACTATAGCTCATATGGGTGTCATGGAGGGATGCCGGAAAATGGAAACTATTCTATTTTAATAGGTAATATTAGGGTTATCTTGGGGGTTATATGTGGGTTGGGTTTAGGTTAGGTTATGTTGGCGTTATATGTGCTATAATCGAAACTCCTTGAAGCGAATTATATGGGGAGGTTATATAGTGGGTAGGTTATTAAGGGGGATACTGGAAGTTGAGACTATAGACTATGTGGGGATAATGGAAAAGAAATGGGACACTATAAGGATAATATAGGCGTTATATAGGGACTATAGGGATTGCAGTATCATTTTTGCTGAGGCCATGCCCAAATACAGATGCTGGATTGGCCTCTGGGGTATTTATGTGTTTTCCCTTATCAATTTCATACGGACCCTGTATACAGTATATATTGCACCTCAGAATATTTTCAAGGGGCTCACCTTGCCAGATTTACTATGCGCTAGCGTGCGCCGACTTAATCACGCCCAAAGCTTGCGTGTGCAGATGGGGTTCTGGCTCTTTGACACCGATATTACATGGTTTCGGTTACTTGTTGCAGCATCCAAGAGGCTCCTTTATTGTTGGAGTTCAGCAGCCTCTTCATCAAACATGTACGTGGCGTTTACCACCCTTGGCAGGTGATGCGGGTGACTCAGCACCGTGACCCCTTGGTGTAGACCCGAGTAAACTTCCATAAACGCATGCGTGGACAATGTGTTTCACGATTTGATTGGAGGGCGTGTGTGGTAACCTGGGTTTTGTGAATAATGTTTTCTGGACCGCTCAAGGAGTTCACTGGAAATTGACCATCTGACCGTTGTGCCATTTCGCCCTTGCAGATGGACGCCGGCCTGCGACACATGCATGACATGGTGCCTGGCTTGGACGGCCGGGGTTGAATTGGTAGGTTTGTGTTGGGTTTCGCTCGTGCAATTGCAACAGGAGGGCTGGTAGTGCTCTCCTTGGTTGTCGTAGTTAGTATCCGCTGAGATTCTCCAAGGAGGCGACGGCAGGCTTAGTTTAGCAACCTTTTCCTTGCTGAATGATGAAGCGCGGCGACGGCACTCTTGAAAAGTACCAGGCAGACCTTCACAAGTGCTAGCCAGAGTTTGGTCTAGCCGTCTTGTAGCTGGTTGCTAACTGAAATCACCACAAACTTAAACCTGCACCCGAAACTCCACTTCCTACGAAACCCATAAACTCTCAACCAAAAACCACCCCAAAACCGAAATGCTACGCCCCAAGTGCATGCCTCGTTGCCCGAGGTCTCGGCGGAACATCGGGCACGAGTCCAGGTGCGACACTTGGGATTGCTTGTATTCCTGGAGTCTAAGTCTAAGACCACTAGAGGAGTGGGAGGTATTAATGATCATTATAGGGGGAGGGGATTATGAATGATACCTACTTGGGGCAGGAAAGCGCATAAATCATACCTACTGTGGATTATCTGGATTTTCAGGGTGAGGGCTTCTGCGGAGTGCAAGCCCTTTTCACCCCCAAAGTGGTACTTAAGGGGAGTTAGCGAGTGAATACGGGTAAGAAAATTCTGTCCGTGAGAGAGAGAGAGAGAGAGAGACTCTTCACTTGCAGAAGAAGAAGAGAGAGAGAGAGAGAAACATAATGCAAATTCTGTTCGAGGAGTGGAGCATGATGGGGCTCGCAGAGTGCATCAGTCTCACAGCTTCGCTGAGTAGGATGTCCTCACAGATTGCGAGGGTTCTGTATACTGGGTATGTCGAGTCCTGGGGTGCTTAGTCTGTGAGGGGGTCGGTCCTCGCGAAGTGAGACCCGCGGCTGCGAACGGAGACTGTGTGGGTGTGGGGCTGGGCCCTAGGGAGGTCGTAGGACCTCTCACCACCCGTAAAGAAAAGAAAGAAAAGAAAGAGAGAAACATATATAGGAACAACGAGGGGGTGAAGTAGCCAAACAGGCCCAACACGGGCTGGGCAGTGACGCCCGGAGAGGGGGATCCTCCCCTTCTCCATAGCCTGTACGAAAGAAAGTAAGAAAGAAACATATACATATATATATATATTTATATAGATGTAGATATATTCGTGTCCGTATATATATATATACACATATGTACATTTACGGACATTGTTAGGCTGTTTCGGGATAGTCATCTGGATCCACTAGCCCTCAAGCATCTGTAAGTCAATGGGCCCGCCAGTATCCGCCCTTGATGTGGCATTTATCATTTCCGTCTTCCAATGACTCCGCGGAGTCACAGAGCCCCCAGAAGAAATCAAGTTGACGCCCAGCACCAGGGGTGTTGTCGAGGCTGTGGCCCTTGCATAGATCTCTCATAAGGCGGCCTCGAGCATTTGGGAAATCCAACAAGCTACTCGTCCCTTTGACAACGGCTTGTATCGTAACTGTACGAAGCCTACAACCACAGTCAAATGCCTTGTGCTCTGCAGGATGAAAAGCGGCTCTGTGATGAGATTACAGAGGCCGGTTGCTACTGTGGAACTCCCTACATGTTTTACTGGTATTGAGGTCTGCTACGGCAGGTGGGCGTGGCATGTAGAGTGATTTTCGGAGTGTTTGGGTTCCAAGCGTTTAAGTCTTGACGGTGTGTAGAGGTACACGTAGGTATGTACGAGCGCGCACTCCACTGTGCCTTGGAATGAGACCCTCAAGCTCCTCAGCCGCCCCGATGAGAATGCATAATCTCCGCACACATGCTGGCACCATTTTGGGAGAACTCACTACTGGGATGGGGTTGTTCAAATTAGGAAATCAAGCATGTGTCTTGCGTGCGAGCAAGACGGACTCCTTGCCGCTCTGAGTACCTGGCCACCGTGTAGCGATGCCACCAAGCAGCCAGTTATAGGGTGCTTGTGCACAGGGCCGCTGTCCTACGTGAAGGCCAGTTTGAGTTCCAAATCCTCTGAAAGAGAAGAGCCCAGTCCCGAAGTACCCAGAACCTAAAATTACCGCTCAATCGTGACCTCCAATCAATGAGAATGTCAAGCCCCAAACTTCAGCACGCAGCTGAAACCCCGTACATGCCAGATGCGCCAGCGCTAAGTTAGCTGAAGCAAGGTCATTGGAGATTGGGCCTTCAGGATGTCAGAATTTTACGGATGTGTACCTCATGCCTCTCTTATTTTAGGCAACAGGTACATCGTAGATTCCCAAAATGAGGGACCCCAATATAGACTCGAAATACCACAGTTCTTATTGCTGGGACTCCGAAGTGGCACCCCATATCCCACATGAACAGGCAGTCCAGATCCTGTATAGCTCGGAGTCGCGCCGTTGATTTTGATCGTACGACTCGTCAATGTCAGAGCAGAAGCTTCCGTACGCAGCAGTGGCGGTATGTCCTGTTGCACTTGCAATGGGGAATCCGTGCACCTGAACCAATAGAAGCACATTTCGCAAGTACTTCAAGTAAGGGGGTTATTTACGTATTTATCTAACCAAGAAGGATCCTATGCTTAATGCCACCATGTGTTATAATAGACTCCTAATTTCAGGGGTTGGGGGAACTAAAGCCAGAAGCCTACTACCCTATCCCTAAACCCTAATAGCCTAGTACCCTACATTAAGCTTTAAACTTCGGTCTGAGAATCCCTTTCTTTTGCTGCAGGCCGCAAAGCAAGCTGTGGGCACCGTGAAGAGCGAGCTCCAGACACTTCTGAAAAAGCAGGCCTGATGGTGTTCAACTTGATGTGGTTTGGTGTTGTAAGGAATAAGAGATTATAGTTAGGGGTGCCTGGGTTTAGGGATTAGAGTTTAGGGGTTACATAGGGTATATAGGGATTAGGGTTTATGGGATTAGGGCTTAGGGTTTCGGGCTTAGGGTTTGGGGTGTTGAGGGCTTGAGGCTTAGTGGGGGTTTGGGTTCAGAACTGCCCAAAGGGTCCAGGCACCTGCAGTATATAGTACTTGAACATACTTGCGCTGCTTATGCAGCCGCCAGGGTTTTGGGCCCCAAGGTACATCCTGATAGAGTTGTTTGATTCAAGGATTGCATGAGCTGAGGCGTTTTAGGGGCAGGTGCTGTTTCTTCACATCATGGAACGCATCTTAGCATCCATCAGGTGGAAGCAGTTTCGTATCCGACCAAAGACACTACTCATAGCATAACTTCAAAGCCGAAGCCTACAACTGCGTCTCCCAGCACTCCCTAGATCTCGCAGTTTAGGGTCAGGATCTAGGGAGTCTAGGGCTAGAGGTGTGTTCGAAACAAACCATGAACTGCCCAAAGCTATTCTCTACAAACAGTATGAAGGAAACCTTTGTCGTATTTTCTAGTTCCAGTGGGACTTACCTTCCAAACCAAAAGATTCACAGATTTTGAACGCTATGCTATGCATCAATCCACATATTAAATCCTGAAACTGAAGGCCTTGTGGGTCTAAGGTAGCTTCTCCCTGACCCTGACGATCCGTATAGTTTTAACAATGCCCTAATAGTCAGTATGATACTCATGGGACCTGCTCTAGTTTCTCCAGACAGGCGGAAATTAAGTGAGGCTGGTGGTTTCTTTCTTTGTTCCCCATATAAGTCATCACCGGCCCTATATACCCAACTGGGCATCCCTGAGTATCCCCCTTTAAAATAGAACCCTATACACCCTGACCCTAAACCCTTAGCACTACACCCAAACCCTAAACCCTAAACTCTACACCTAGACCCCAAAAAGACCACCGACCTGTCTGAGGCAGAAACTGTATCAGTGGACATGGAACGCATTCGCCGGGCAGGGCTCTCTGCTTCTGAGCAAGAATATTTCCCTGAAGTTAGAGGTTTCTTTAAGCGGCGTCCCTGGTAAAGCTTATAGTATCTTGGGGTATATTAGGGGGCTCCCTTTTTAGGGAAAGCAGCAGACTGTAGAGGGAAAGTAGTAGGCGGACGAATTTTGTGGGGTGACTCTTTCGGGAATATACAGGGCAATCTAGGGCTCCTCATAGTATTGAGGATTTGAGGTTGATACGCTTCAGGGTGTGTGGGACCAAATAAGTAGACTAGTCGAGAATCAAATGGAAAGTCGAACGAACAACGCAGGGGACTCTGGCTTTATGAAGCAATCTGACGTTTTCGGCTCAGGGTGAGATTAGCAAACAATGCTTCGGACTCTGAAATCAGGGTTGGAGATTTTTCGCGGCAGAATGCTCCACACTTGGTTCGGATGGCATCGACCAGAAGGCTGCCATTATTACACGTACACCGCTTAGGTTCGACACGCCTTAGCCAGACAGAACCTTCTACACCTCTGACACTATACTACACACTATCGCTCATGTAAATGCGGGACTGCTGTAAATGAACTTAAATCAAATCATTATAAGGAGGGAACACTATTGTTTACTATATATCCATATCATGGTAACTTAATTTAAGTTCCTTAACCGCAACCCAGAATCACCAGCCACTTCGGCAGATGAAAAGTTTCAAGCAATTGAGGGTTGCCGCGTAGATAAGGTCTCAAAATGTTACAGGTAGTCTTATAGGCCCAAAGTCCAGAAGCGCCCCATGTGCATCTATAGTTCTGGTTAGTTTAACTGATGTGCTACTGGTGACCACTCATTACTATATGATCATCCACTCACCAAAAAATCCATCTCGGGCGTCGAGACTGCAAGGCTAGCGGAGACTTCCCTGAGGTTCCCTTGCTGACCCTATACCATGTAATCTCAACCCTAGCCCCCCCCCCCCAACGCAGACTGCAGCCATAAACTCCGGTTTATCTTATCATGTCTCATCCTGTCTCCATAATCTCATGAAGTCCTGTCAAACCGCCTGCTGTCGGTTTCTGTCTCTCCCTCTCCCTGTCTCTCACTCTCCCTCTCTCCGCCATGAAGCCAACATGGGCCACACCCAAGGCAGCAATAGGAGTATTAAGGGTGGATACTTTGGATGGCAGGTATCGAAGATAGTATATGAGTACTGCAGTTGCAAGAGTGCGGACCGATCATTATGGGAAGGGCGATGACCACGGTGACAGCAGCTGGTTGCATCATAGGGGTAACTATGCGCCTTGCACGCAGCACGGGAATGGTACAGATCTTCAAATCATACCCAGGCCCTGAATCATTCTTTGTAGCTGCAGGCTCTGCCAACCCTGGCTCTTGCTCAGCTCCTTTGTCAGTCTGGAGTTCCCATAAGACATACCTCGACACATACAGCGCAACATTCCCCGTAAGATGCCTCTAGACAACATCTCTCTCTTCGTGAGCCTGAATTTAGAGGGGAGCATGTCAATCTTTCCGTGGAAGCGGACTTCCGACCGCTGCATTCTCATGGTGGAAGTGGTGATCGGAGTAATCATTATAATGTAGCTGCAGGTCTGGTGCTAGTGATGGGTGGTATCTTGAAGGCTGTACCCTTCATGAAATTCCCGGATATCAGGCGCCTTGCAAGGTCCTAGAGATTCTGGCGGCAATTTTTCTGGAGTTCTCCTTAAAATCAAAATTAGAATCCGACCTGTATGGTCCAACCCAAAACCACTTAAGATAACACTCCACTCTAAAACTTTGAAATTTAACATCCCATCGCACTTACTTCAAGCCTACAAGCACGTTGAAGCTATAGCATTCCACGATACTGGAATGGAAGGCTTCCTGGTGAAGTCCGAGGTCAACGCGGATCGAGCGGATCGCCTCTCGCGCTACATAGATGCCGCCCTCCAGGATGCGGGGATTCTGCCCCAGGGCCAAGAAGGTGCTGGAGGGTTGGAGGATTTTTTTTAAAAATTTAAGGGTCTAACAGTAGGTTTTATTTTTAGACTTTTGGTCCCCCATGGTGATTTTGTTTGCTAAGGGATGTGAAGGCGTTGAAGGCTGCTTTTGCTGAGGGCGCTCAGACTATCAGGATGCGTACCCTGGGCTTTTCATGGTCTGCAATAGGCACCCATCTTGTGCTTTTGGGATTTTACAGGCTGACTTCTGCAAGTCTATGATTACTTTTCTGAGGACCTGCATTTTCTGATTTCAAAGGCCCTGTAGGGCTAAGAATTATTCAGGATTTCTCAGAAGCCGGCAGTGCCTAAGAGAGTTAGTCAGAAGGATTGAGGTTCATATCAAGCGTTTCACCCCGGTTTGGACTACTGTAGGGGTTATACAGATACAGAGGGTTATATTGAGATTACATAGCCCTATAGCCCCTAAACCCGAAACCCTATAACAAACCCTAAACCTTAAACCCTAAACCCTACACCCTAAACCTTGGATCCTAAGCCTTACACCTTCGTGCAGGCGAAAAGGGCGTGCAGAAAAACAAAAAAAAACTCTAAACCTAAACCCGAAACCCTAAAAACCTAAACCCTAAACCCTTAACCCTACAACCCTAAACCCTGAAACCCTTAACCCTAAGCCTTGGATCCCACACCTTACAGGGGCATCCTTGGCAGGTCAGCAGAAGGATGCCGCTGCAGGCGGCCGGCATGTCTTCTTTGATATCCAAGTCAATAGAACATGATACTTTGGGCCCCAAAGTCCATGATATGTGTTTAGGGTTTAGGGTTTATATTGACATGTATACGTATATATATATATATATATATGTAGTTCCTACTCTCGGCAGTTTACATCCCCAGGGTTTGTTTTGAAAGGGCCAGTCAGGGCTCTTCGCTACTTTTTGGGGGGGCTTGTTTAGGCTCCTTGTACACCCGGATTTACAAGAGAAGGCCCTTTGTAGTTCGGGATAGGGGTTTAAAACAACTGTATAAGCATCAAAAAGACTTTTCAAGCATCAAAAAAACATGTTGAAGCATCAACAAAAAACTTATTGCTTATTTCCTGGGGAGTACACCATTCCGGAATGTTATTTTTTGATTCTCGCGCTTCGACCCTGTACCCTGGCAGGATCGAGAGGGGGAAGGAAGGCAGGAAGGCGGGAAGGAAGAAAGGAAGAAAGGATTGCTCATCATGTTTCATCAGTTTTCATCAATTTTCATAACTCTTGACATTTTTCATTCTATTCATTGTCATTTTCATGACATTTCATGATTTTCCTTTAATTGTCCAATGTTTTCATCATTTTGCAGTGTTGTTCCTTCATTCCTTCATGTTCATGATTTTTCGTTGCTTTTTCATTGTGTTTCATGGTTTCGCATGATATGTCATTATTTTCATGATTTCGTACGTGTGTTATCATCTTTCATGCTAGCAATGTGATAGTTTCCCACGATTTTCACGTTTTGTCGTTTTTTCAGGATTTTCATGCGTTTTCATCATTTTCCGTCGTGTTTCATTGTTTCTCAGAATCTCGAATGATTTTTCATGATTTTCAGTCCTTTTCATCACGTTTCATTGAATTTCATACGTTTTCATCATTCCCATCTCTGTTGCTCATGTTCTTCCTCTTCTCATCATTAACCACATCATATTGCCAAATTGTCGTGGCGGAAGAAGACACATACTGTATCCTAATCTTTGTCCAGGTTTTGCAATTGGGGGGGCTGCGCCCCCCCCCAACCCCCCCGCTGTTAATTTACAAAGCAGGTTCACGCGAGCATTTGTCATCATATTCCCCCTTTTCAACATGACTTTTCATCAGTTTCCTCTTTATCTATTCGTTATTTCCATCATTTTCCACATTTCTTACCATATTCATATTTTCCCACAATGCTTCGTCATTTTCATTGTTTTTCATGATGTTTCATGATGTTCCATCATGTGTTACCATTTATCACCCTTCGTCATTATTCTCATGATTTCCTCATCACTTTACCACGTTTCTTGAGTCATCATGTTCCATCATTTCTCATTTTTTTTCATCTTCATACTTGTCGTATTTCATTCTTGTCACTACTTTCCGTCATTTTTCATGGTATACATCATTTTTCATTATTTGCATGGTCTTTCATAATTCAGCAGTGTTAAGATGCTAGATCCAAGGCCCCATGCCTGAAAGCTTTCTGAGATGCCAATGTGAACTAAAGTCTAAACTCCTTAAAGGGGGTTATTTAGGGGATTATATATGGGACTACTATATGGGATATTAAGGGGGATACTAGGAGTTTAGACTATAGCTCATGTGTTATGAGTCAAAAATGTCAATGTATGTGGTGGATAGCCTGGCAGCGGCCTGATTCGTGTCCTGGCACGTGCCCCGGGCTTATTTTGATCGGTGTTTTTTCGGGGCAGGGCGAAATCTTCTGGCGTGATCGCTCCTCCGGTATCATGGGCTGTGCCACACGGCCGTGCCCGGTTGTTTGCCGGCCCTTGTGAATTAGTTCTGCTGATACTGTATCTCCTTGCTTAGTATTCTCTTGATGGTCAGTGATTACTCAACCTCATGAACTCTTGTAACAGAAAGTCATCCTTTCCATGAAGACTGGTATACCTCCACGTGGATTGATATAGAACAACAAAAATAAAATCAGAGCTGTAGTCATTACAGACCTAAGGTTCAAGCTGAATGCGAGGGCTGAGAACTTAGGGTTCCGGGTTTAGAGTTGAGGAGTCGGGATTTACGGTTCAAGGTTCAAGATTTAGAGTTTAGGGTATAGGTTTCTTTAATGATGGCGATTCAGTGGGCGGGTGGATTTTTGTCCATTATATGATAACGCCGCTTAACAAGTGAATGCTTGGACTTGAAATGCTGAACCCCATGCACTAAACCTGAAACCTCACTATTGCTGGGTGTTGCTTTCCTGACTTCCTACTTCTACCGCCAGCCCGAAGACCTGGAGACATTCATTGCAGTCCAGTGTCGCAAGCCCGCACATCGAAAACCTATCGTGTTGAATCTTGCGCCCGTGCTTCCTAAACCCTAAACCCCCAAACTCTAAACCCCTAAACCCCTAAACCCTAAACCCTAAAGGGAGGCAAAGTCTATGGCTCAATTCTAAACTTCCCTAAGCCCTAAAGCCGAACCCCTGAACCCTAAATGTGGTTTAGGGTCTAGGGTTGTTCTTATGGGGCTGATGCTTGCTTGTGCGGCCCTGTGCGATCTGGCTGGGGTTTAGGATGCCTCCACCATGATGCGCGCGCGTCAAAACTCGAAGCCCTAAAAATAGGGTTGTCAATATCATGGCTTCTTGTACACTAGATAGTATGGGCCGCAATATCCTTGGGGCCCAAAATCTTACTTACCCAGTAGAAGAACTTGAGCCTTTTAAAACTTCTTTTTGGTGTCTCTATAATAAAGTTTGAACTTTTTTAACCCTGGTTATTGGGGAAGAGAGAATAGTAGGGCCGCAGTATGCTTGGGACCCAAAATAGCACCATAACTTTGAAACAGCCGAATGTAGACCCGTGATTAATAAACCCCCCCCTCCTTTAAGGGCCTTAGTATTCGGATCCCTATGATCATCCCTAATGAGGCCCTAAACCCTAAACCCTAAACCCTATTAATCACGGGTTTGGGTTACCATGTAAGCTGTAGAGTTCAAGGATGCAGCTGCTTCTGGTCGGCCTTCGGGCCTCTTGGCCAGGTAGACCAGGTATTCGGGTTCAGGATTTGGGGTTTAGGGTTAGGGATTTTGGATTTAGGGTTTAGGATTTTGGGATTTGGGGTTTAGGGTTGGGAAAATGGCAAATGTGCCCCCAGATGCAAAAGAGACTGAGAACAATTACCATCATAATGGCAGAAAAAACGTTGCCAGCTGCCGTGTGACAGTGATGAATATTACTAGGAGTTGGAATTAGAAGAGCGTTATATAGATAGTGCTAGTAGTGATAACAACAGCTCTTCAGTAGGACCTTCACAGGGCCCCAGAAACAGCAGTGCTTAGGATGATCCGGTAAGTCCGTCAAATGGCTGTGCTCGTGAAGAAAGTTGCCAGTCACATTGGGTGGACAAAATCGCACATGACGCGAATTCCCAGGGCTTATGTTTCCAACTTTAGGGTCATGCAGAATTTTGTGCGTGAACGTCAGAAAAGCCTTGAGAGAGCCGTATGATTGAGCTTACAGAGGTTTATTTTCGTTCTTGTTTGAAATTCAGCTCTAGCGCAGACCACTGACACAAGATTGCCACTGCATCCACCTCAGAAGACAAGGTAGCTGTATGTTTCCATGTCAGGTTTAGTGGGGCGAAAGCTGAAGCTTTGAATTGAAGGGAGTCAATAACTCAGTGCAATCCAAGCAGAATGGCAGATCTTGGAGGCCTCCATGTGGAAAGAATCGCACCTGAGGTTTCTTGTCCTGTACCTATGTGGCGTCTTGACCGTGGTTGCCTTCGACACGTTAAGCGCCGACGCCGCATCGATGGTGACGACTGCGACAATGCTTGGGATGTCGCTTTTCAGAGTCTAAGTGGTGATTTACGTAAACAGGGGGTCATAGACTGAACTCCAAGATATTGCAATCTTTTTATGGGGCCAAGAAAGGTGCTCCTACTTTGGGAAACATCAAAGTCGGATGCGGTACAAAGTCAAAAATCAAGGAAGCCCCAGGCGTTGACAGCTTTCTTTCCTGTTTTCATGATGCCCCATTACACCTGATTGGGGATCCGAACCCGCCATCTGTCCCAAGCACACAAAAGATAGCCCAACAGGCCGTTTTGCAACACACTTTCGGGGATCCAGGTGTGGGATTTAATCCCAAAACCACTTAAGGACCCCAAAATGAAAACCTTTTGAATCCCCAATGCAGCAAAGCAGTCTTCTAGGGCAGAAAACCATCTTAAACCCTAGACCCCTAGCTTTGGATCCTGTAGCCCTGAACCCTAAGCCCCTAATTAAACCCTATATAACCTAAACCCTATAACCTAAACCATAGACCCTAAACCCCATAACCTAAACTCATAGACCCTAAACCCTACAGGAATTCTGGGCGAGTTTACCGCTGTGAAGGCTCATGAGCGACAGCCTTTCTGGACAGTCATCTGCAGCGACACAGAGCGCAGATGATCTGACGACTCTTGGTTAAAGGGGATATACGTTTAGGGTTTAGGCTTTAGTAAACTTGGTAAGTAGGTTAGTAAAAGGGATAACTGGGGATATTATTTGGGTTGTAGAGGTTATATAAGTATACTTACAAAGGCCCGCTGACCCTCCAAGTAGTGGTTACAGGATAGATATATCGTTATATAGGGATATGTAGGGTCTAAGGGTTGGCAAAAGTTAGGGGTTCCCTTTTGGGGGGGGGGGGTTATTTGGACCATGGTATGCGCAAAAGCTGCCACGGGCAAACTTTGAGAAACGGTACAGGTACCAGAAAATTACGCATAACGCCCTTGCATGCCCTTGCTTATTATGGGGTCGGAGACTACTCCTGATACAAGCGCTGCAATTTTCTGTGGAACCCCTACATGGAGTTTCCACAAAATAGGTTCCTTGATGGGAGTTGCCAGAATAAGGAGTATAGTCTTCTGGGGTCTATATTGTTCACCTTTATATGGAAAGCACTACTATAATCTTTTCTATTGACCCTGCCCTCAGTGAGCAAGTCGGATGGTTTTTTTGACGAGTCACCTAGACCCTCCGGTATGGTACCTTTGTGAGGGTCCGAACAAAAGTCCTGACCCATAAACCATACCAAACCCCCCAATACGGAACTACGCAAGCCTCAACCCTAAACCCTAGACCCGAAGCCTTAAGCCCTCAGCTGAAGGACTTCCTCGACAAGTAGGATCCTCGAGACGATTTCGGCTCCTTCTCCAATGCTGCTGGCATCTACCGCGAAACTCGGGATGGTTCTGCTGTTCTTAGATACTATAGGGTTAGAATAGAATACCATAATACACTATAAACGGGTGCATATCATAGACTGTTACTACTATGTTTACTGTTGTTGCTCTTATCATTAGTGGTATTATTATAGGGGTAGACCGAGAGTCTGATACGCTGTAACCCAAAAAGGAATATACCCTAGATGATACTAAGATCCCTGATGTGGTTTAGGGTATATTGCCTAATCAACCGATACTAAGCTCCCTGTGTCATGCTTGGTACGTGAGGAGACGGGGGAATTTTTGTAGAGCAGCTGCAGTTGCTTTTATAGAGTTGGCTCGTTGCGGTTTCGCTTATCAGTAAGAAAACAGCTTTTGTCACTTGTTTCGTAACTTTCGTTGGGCAAGCTTGGTGCATCTTTCTCATCTGGCTCCTCATTCTCAACCCTGTCCTCTTGAAACCATGGGCCTCAAATCTAATAGTGAAAGGTTTACGGTTTAGGTTTCTTTTGTATCAGGGAGTTCGCCCGTCATCCATTGACAATTCTCCATAACGCGGCCGCTCCCCACATGTGTTCGCGCCGTTAAAATCAGCAAAACGTGAATTTCGGTAGAAGCCTTGGAACTGTTTTCGGATTAGTGTTAGTACTGGCACTACTCTTTGGCAGTGAAATCTATGTAGAACCCAATGAACCCACTAGTCGAGACTGCTTGAAATCTAATTGCGTGCAATCAACATCTGATTAAAATCGCGTAAAGTGCAAGTCAAATCAATTAGTTAAACTCGAACTACAACTTAAATGCAAGCTGATGAAATTCAGTTGGACATCTACTTAATTCAATTTTAATCAGCTGAAACCTAATGAAATTCAAGTGAAATCATTTTAAAATCTAATTACGTTCTATTTAGAATCAACTGAAATGCGGTCTAAATCAAGTGAAATCTATTTCAGACCAAACTAAGACCAATGGACATCCAATTATAATCAGATCAACATCAACTTAAAATAGAACCTAGAATACCGGTGAACACTTAGTAGAGGGCTAGAAAAAAGCCTCGTTATTCCGACCTTCCACAACAGTTGCTTAAAGAGGACACATGCCTCTACTGGACGTTGTTTAGGGTTTAGGGCTTATAGGGTTTCCCACAAAATTTGGCGGCTCGTACGTTTTCGAATAAATCCAAAAAGCAGTTCTTGTGGAGCTGGGGTCTCTGAGTTTATGGATTTCGGATTCTCTAGCATATGGCCGTAAAGGTAAAGGCTCTGGTGCTGGAGCTTCGAAAGTGATCCTTCAAGGCTTGAGGTTCAACGTCGTTTAGTTCTAAATAACACCTATACCCAGAGGGTCCACATATACAACCATTAGGGAATTGGGACCCATAACTCCTTCTATAGTCTGGTATGTTGGTGCCTAATTCCCTAATAGTTGTATATATGGACCTTGTGGGATTGACAAGTTGGGCAGAGGGAAAAGTGTATACCCCCGAAAACAAATGCTTAAAGAGGATCCAGGCCTCTGCTGGACCGCTTCCCCACAGATCCTGACGGCTCGTATGTTTTCGTGTAATCCCTAAAAAGCGGTTCATATGGAGCTGGGGTCTCTAGGTTTCTGGATGTCAGCGTAGCTGGTATCTGGCATTAAAGGTACAGCCTCCTGTGCTAGAGCCCTAGAATTCAGATGCTTAGGTAACATTTTTGCGTTTTTTTTTTACAAACCGGCACCAAAAAACACACACACACACACACACATTTCAACACCCCTTTAAACAATACCAGATTCTGAAAGAATAATTTCCCCGAATTGCTTCATCCTTCCGACACCCTTTGCTAAAGCGGGTCCAACGTTAGACCGAAAGCCAGAGACCCCGAGACCCCCGCGCCATGAAAGCTGACATATTCAAAGGGTTCGTGTAGCGATATAGTATATACTCAGGGGGTCTGGGGCATAGGATTTAGGATTTAGGGTTTAGGATTTAGGGTATGTAGGTTGCCGAAATTGTGATTCCCTTTTTGGGTCCCTGGTTCAGAGTTTATGGGGTTTAGGGTCTAGGTATAGGATATATAATGTAGGTTGGCAGAATTCTGGTAAATTATGGTCCCTTTTGGGTCGCCAGTATATAGATGTACTGCAGTGTATGTTGTTGTGGTGATGGTAAAGCAAGCAGTGGTGATCCTAAACCCTAAAACCTACAACCATGTTTGAACTTCTTCTGGTTTGCGCAGTGCTTTCTTGGGAATTTCTGCGGTGAACCTAAACACTACACCCTAAAACCCTACCCTTTCGGGTTTAGGGTCCAAGTAACTACTACATAGATATCTATATATTTATATTATAAACCTACATGGGCCCTTTGAGACTGTGATTCGGAGCTCTCTTCATCTTCGGTTCTTCGCTTTGACTCGGGTGGTTCTTCTCCGCAGACTTACAGTTGCCACCTCGGTTTGTTTGTTTGGCCCAACAATCCCTGGCAATGCGAACCGCAAGGGGATGCGACCATCTGAACCTCACGAGACCATCTAAGACTGCAAGACCTACCTAGGCCGATAAGAATGCACCTGAACAAAGAGTTTGGTACTCTTGCCTGGTTTGTGGAGTATATGGCCGCTCAACATACTTCTTATGCAGGGCATGTGCTTGCCAAAGCAAGGTTTAACAGCCGCGCACTCTCCCATCCTTTGCAAGGAAGATGGACAGCGTGCAGCACAAAGATCTGAAGTTCATCAGCATTATGCGGGCCGGTAAAGATTTCATCAAGGACCTCGACTGGGCCGAGGGTTCCATGTTTGTGCCTTGAAGCTGTGGCGAATGTGCGTGGGATCAGCTGTCAGAGACAGGGCACCTTCAACGTGAGAAACATTCAGATTGACTACGCTTCAGTAGTGCTGGCTCCCACACCCCCACGCGGCACGTCTCAGAAAGCAGCACCCAGCATGGCGTCAGTCTCTGTATATGTTTTGCAAAGTTTCATTGAGCGGGATATGAATGAAAAGGGCGGGCTTAAGAACATCTAGGATCCTAATCGTAGTGGAAGGAAATGAGTAGAAGGTTCACAGCCCTGCTAGTGTTTACTAGGGAAGGAGGGATTCAAAAGTCCTTATTGTAAGTCCCTATATAACATATTCCATTATTCCCCATTAAGCCAAAGGAAGAAGCAGCTTCAGCCCATGCAGGCGCTGGTGACCACGCCGCCTCACACCTTCGGGCTGAGCCCCGAGGAGCCAGGCCCCTACACAATTTAGGGTCTATAGGGTCTAGGGGCTTCCATTTTCTATTCCACTATCCCTACATAGCCCCGCTATGATTTGTCCCGATATCCCTTTATCACCTGTTTCAAACTACGTTGTGCCCCATTATATTTTTTGGGGTTTTTGAACGGCAAGGTTGAGGACTCTTTATATTATTGAAGCTCATGTATTGTCGGTAATTCTACTAGTAGTAGTAGTAGTAGTAGGAGGAGGACGCGCGACACGCATATTTGACGACCAGCGGTAAAGAAGGAGGAGCTTGAAAGTGCTGGCAGGGCCAACACTTGTGCATTCCAGGTATTGTTTCGTATGCTAAAGTTGTCAGGTCCGAATTTTCAACTTTTTCGGCATTCAACATGCTCGCAGTGTATCACACCCTGCGATTTACAGGGCTTCGTGGATACAGGGCTGCTTCGGAAACAACAGGTTCCGCGTGATTGTGGAGAATCAGCATAAGCATGTGGAGCCACGAAAACCAGTTTTTTGGCTATGTGCACTTTTGCAACATGTGCCCTTTTCAGAATATGGTCCCCATATCTTGTTATGATATCTGAAAAGAAAGAATCAAAGCATAAGGGCTGTAGTGCTCAAGAATGGCGCGCGGCTAAGCCTAGAGCGGCTGCAGGATGATGGGTTCTGGGGGCTTGGCCAGGTAGGGTTGCCCGTGGTTCAGGTAGGCCTGGCCTAGGCTTTTTTTTGGATGAATTTCCACGAAGATAAGGCTTAGAACTTACCTTTCCCTAGCCTTTCCCTGTTTTCCAATGCTGATGATGCAGGACTATTGGGGCGTACCCTGGACTAATGGGGCGACTGGAAAATTAAATCAGAACTCCAAACCCTTGGACCCAAGGGGCGTACTCTGGACTAGTGGGGCGACTAGAAAATTGAATCACAAAAATTCAAGCCCTTGACTGGTGGGGCATATCGTGGACTAGAAAGTTAAGTCAGAACTCCTCAAACGCTTGGACCAATGGGGCGTACCCTGGACTAATGGGGCAACTAGAAAATTAAATCAGAACTCCTCAAACCCTTGGACTAATCACGCGTACAAGGGTTGAATGGGGCAACTAGAAAATTGGATCAGACAATTTCAAGCCCTGGGACTAATGGGGCGTACCCTGGACTACTGGAGCGACTATAAGATAAAATCAGAACTCCTCAAACCCTTGGACGAATGGGGTGTACCATGGGCTAATGGAGTGTACCGTAGACTAATGGAACAAGCTCAAAAAAGAAAATGTTCCCCAAACCCGAAAAACCCGACAAGCTCAATAGCGCACACGTTGGGGAAATCAAGAAAATTGAGAAAGCGCCCAAATCACTGTGAACACCAGTGATTTTGTCCTTTTGCCTACATGAGGAGAAAAGCTGCAGATGTGAAAGCAGAGCATTCAAAAAACGATACGGAAAAGACAATGCTGTAAATACCAGTACAACAGCGCTTTCGGAGAAACAAAAATTCCCAACAACACGAAAGCTCGGGCCTCGCAATGCGAGGGTGTAAAAATCAGACGGGCAGGAAACTCAAATGCGCTGTAAATACCATTGCAACTGCCTCTAACTTTTAGGAAAGCAAGAATACTGTGTCCAGAAAAATGAGTCGTCAATTATGTAAAATGTAAGTAGTAGTAGTAGTCGTCTTCGTCGTCATAGTGGTCGTCGTAGTAGTAGTAGTAGTAGGCACCCCCACCCCCTACCAACTATGTTTCCCAAATTGCGCATGCTGAAACCATGTAAAAACTGGGGAAATACTGGTTTTCGCGGAATGCCAAAAGGTGTTGTATTTTC